>LPNX010068376.1:108350-121531 GCA_001517045.1 Pseudotsuga menziesii | reverse complement strand
CTATTTTATCTTTTAGGTCTAGTCAAGAATGTGGCATCCTTATTCCAACACATCTCATATGCTCACCTTTACGAGAAGTTCAATGTACAGGCTGGAAAACTATTCAAAGAGAGCATGATTAGGGCACCTCTTTATTTGAGGATGAATACAAGTCTAGGACTATGGTATCATTTGAATATTGGAATTTATATGACAAATAAAGGGCCAAATGAATATCTTGTATAGTACATTTTTCTTGTTTTGGATGTGCTTCCTTTTTTTTTTAAATTGCACAAATCATTATATTATAAAATAAACCATTTTGTTCATAATCCCATTGCCTTACATAGTTCACTATTATAGTTGAGAAAACATGTCTCATATAACTAACTAAAAAATCTATAAAGTTTACATATTAGGCTAGTAGCGATTTTCCATGTTCTCATGAAAGCCTCAAAAAAACATATATAGTCTTGTACATATGATCTCGAAAACTTTAAAAAAATTATATCCATGACACTTGTTGTTAAAAATAACACTTAGATATGTCCACTAAAAATATATGCTTCTTTGTAGCATGGATTAAAGTATCATCCTAGATGAGGTCCATGATCATGTTCGACAAAGTGTCCTCCAACATCTCCCATCATTGCCAATTACCAACACCTGCTTATAGACCATCCTTTCTTGATTTATGTGCTCATATTTTGTTTCATGAGGTAGACCAGTCAATTGTATTATTTCTCCATAGAGGGGTTTTAAAAGGATGTCCCTAGGGATTCCCTTTTGACTCATCCAATCTATCCCAAATTTTGAATCCCATAATACTTGTAGTCTCTGCACACCTTTTGTGATGGCCAATGTCAAAATTAACTTTAATTCCAACAACTTCTCTCTATTGTTTGTGCTTTCCCCTAATCCTACCAAAAATTTAGTTCAATGAGTATATTAAATGTAAAGGATACCTCCTACCCCTCCCTATGTTAGTGTTCCTTTTGTTGCACCATCAAAATATGACCAACTCCAAGTTCTGTCAATAATATCCACTTCGATCCTCCTCATCACTTTTGATGTCCCTTCATCATGTGGGAATTGACTTAGTATAGATATCCCTTTTGTACCATAAACTACTGCTGGGATGCAAATATGTTTAAATATTTCCTTATTTATGGCCAACCATACCCCCCCATATGAGGACAGCTAGAAGATCCATGTAATCCTTATTGGAAACATTATTTAACCATAATGGAAAAGCTCCATCAATATCATGTCCATTCCAATCTAGTTGTGTACCCTTGAACCAAGATACATAGTCCCACATATTCTTAGAATAGGAACAAGAAATAAAAAGATGCCTTATATTTTCATTATTGTCCATGCATAGTGGACATCATCCCAAACCAATCCAATACTTTATGATCATAGTATCCCAAACTAGCACGTTATTAGAGAGTGTCAACCATAAGAAAAAAAAAAATTTGAGATGGCACTTGAGTTTCCTTATAAATTTGAACCACCATTGAGGATCAAGTAAATCATGTTCTTCTCTAATTACCTTATATCCTATTCTAGGAGAATAATTCTCAATTGTAGCATTCCTATACCATATCAAAACATCCTCATGATCCACCAATATGACATGATTGCCCTGAAGGTCCTTAATATACTTTATCCATCTAAATTTTTCCTCATCCACAAATCCAAAATATTCATCCTTTATCCATTCTTATCTCATAACAGTGGTATTTGTTGAATCTTCGAGATATTGTAATAAATGAAGTCCCGGTCCCTTAGGGAAATTGTCATAACAAGGGGAATTCTATGGTCTCATGTACTACCTACCCATGCATCATGTCTCACTCTAACATTTCGGCCATTCCAAATGCTCTAAACCAACTGTTGGAGACATTTACCACCATACACACCCTTTTTGGTCAAATTGGCCTAGTTAAACCACTATCCTAAGTATAATTGACATTAATTGACATCGGTAGAGAATTAATTGACACCATCTAGTCACACCCACGTCTACCTATAGTCAAGGAGGCTAACTTAACCTTCTCCTACAGTCAAGGAGGCTAACTGGAGCACTCCGGGGGTGATCTGAGTGATATTAATGCACCTAATTGCTAACTGGTGGTTACAATCAGTTCAACCAGTCAGTTAAGGTGCCTCCTCTCATTAAATATATTATTTAATGATTATTTATTATTATTTAATGATCTGGAGTCAACAGGGGCGCCTCCCCCAACTTCTGATGATTAGTTCAGCTTCAGTTAACCTCATCGGGGTTCATTGAAGTCATTGAAGCACTAGCACTTGATGGTTGGCTTGCTATGACATTTGTTTGATCTCTTTCAGTTGAGATTCAGTCATTTATTGCACTCTAACTTTAGTTAGGGTTTGGTGAGTCAATTAGGGTTTTGGTCAAGTGGTTAACTGAGTGTGAACCAATGGCTTACAATGAGTTAATCTAGACTCACTCATTGAATTCGAATGACCTCTTTAGGTATTCGAATTCCTCATTGATTCAAGCTATTGCTTGACATTGTTATTGTAACTATTCATTGTTTATTGAATATACAGAGAGGAAACCATTATGGTTCTGTTAACACCATTTCTGAGTTATTTCTTGATTATTTCTTGATGAGATTGATTATTTGTTCCTAGATCAATGTGCAAGATTAATATGGTATCAGAGCTTACGGCAGGACGAAGATCTATCTCTCAAAAACAAGCTTTTGGATATATTTCTCCATGAAAAGTGAGCAATAGCTCAAAAATCCAGCACTGCACCAGAATCCAAGGCTTACCACTCAATACCCCAAGTAAAGAACTTGTTGATCAAGCTTGCTTGATTGACTATGTTGGGTGTGATGAAAGCCTAGAATGTGCAGGCTATCCAACCTTATTTTTCCCTTTCTGTTTTGATTTTCAGGTTTCTACAGGTGAAGCATTCACTCCAACACATCCAGATGGCCTCCTCAGTAGATCTCTTGACTCCATACAATTTCCACTCATGGAAAAGTGATATGGAGATTCAGCTTCGCTCCAAAGGACTTTTTAGAGTCACCATGGACACTGAAGTTGAGCCTGGATTTGCCATAGAAAAATCAAGATTCTTGAACAAGAAGGATGAAGCCTTCGGTTTCTTGTGCTTCTCTATTTCCCGAGAACTTCTCTTCCATATTACAGATTTGAAGACACCGAAAGAAATATGGGACAAATTGGAATCTTTATACGGAAAGCATGATGACTTGAGGGTTTACCAGCTTGAAAATGAACTCATGTCTCTCCAACCTTCCAATTTTGAGACTCTGAATGATTTCTTTACAAAGTTCAAGCATACTATTTTACTCTTGAAGCAATGTAACGTGGAGAAGGAGGCTGATCAGCTCAGCCTTGCCATACTCTCCAAACTCAAGGCTGATTATTCAATTTTTGTTTCTACATTCCATGCGGGGAATCTCACAACCCCTGGATGGAAGATGCCTACACTCAATGCCTTCATTGAGTCCCTAACAAATGAACATGACAAGCTTGTCCAGATGGGGATCATCTGATCTTCCCATGATCAAGCCCTCCATGTCTCAGGGCCCAAAGATCTGAAGGGTAAAGGAAAGCAGCAAAAAAATCAGAAAACTAAATTTGATGCTCCCAAGCCTAGAGTTGAAAACCAGCAGCATGATGAATCTTCCGACTCAAGGAAGAAAAAAGGAAAAGGGCACAATGGGAAAGAAAAAGTCAAGTGTTCTTACTGCGGGAAGGGTTTTCACCTTGAACATGCCTGCATGAAGAAAAAGCTTGATGAAGCAACCTCTCTCCTTGAGAGGAATCACATCAATCTTACGGAGAGCTTTCAGAGGAGAGATCACCAAGATCGGGAACCACAGCATGAGAAAGGTCATGCCCTCATGGCAAGCACTTCGAAGTCCAAAGCACTTCTGATTGACTCTGGAGCTTCGAATCACATGATGGCTGAAAAATACTCCTTTTCATCCTTGGAGACCGGCAAATCCATCCTCATCCACATGAGAGATGACTTCACCATCATTTCCGAAGGACAAGGTACTGTAGATCTTGAAAATGGTTTTTTCTCTAATGTTTTGTATGTACCGTCTCTAGCAGCAAATCTCCTTAGTGTCTATCAAATGACACATACAAGAATTCCTAATAGAGTCTCTTTCAACCCAAATGATGTTGAGATAACAGAAATTGCATCCGGGAAACTCATGGAAAAAGGCCTTGCAAATCATCATGCAAAATCCTATGAGTTCTCTCACTTTGTTGTGGATGCAAAGCCCACTGCTCTGCTAACTCATGGAAATGAGGTTAGTATGCTGTGGCATGAGAATTTTGGCCGTATTAATTTCAAATATTTGTATCAATTACAGAAAAACTCCATGGTTGAAGGCCTCCCAGTCATCAAGGCAACCACGAGAATTTGCAAGGGCTGTGTGATTGGAAAACACCCTAAGCACAAGTTCGATCGGGGGAAGGAAAACCGAGATACAAGCATATTAGGGATGATACATTCTAATATCAGTGGTCCGATGCCTGTCACAACCATGAATGGATCAAGGTACCTCCCTACTTTTATTGATGATTTTTCAAAGTATACATGGGTTTTCTTTCTCAAAAAGAAATTATAAGTATGTGAAAATTTTTCTGAATTGAAGGCCTTGATCGAAAATGCCTCTAGGCTTAAGATCAAGATCTTGAGATATGATAATGGAGGGGAGTATGTCAGTAATGATTTGCTGTACATATTCTCCCAAAGTGGTATTCAGGTCTAGCATTCAATTCCCTACACTCCCCAGCAGAACGGAGTAGCGAAAAGGAAGAACCGGTCTCTCAAGGAGATGACCACCTGTATGTTGGAGTCAAAGAATTTTGCTGCAAATTTGTGGGCTGAAGCCATGCATGCTGTAGCATACATTCAAAACAAGGTGCCACACTCATCCATAAAAGGAAAGACTCCTTTCAAAGCATACTTCGGACACAAGCCGGATGTGTCGAACCTACGGGTGTTGGGGTCCACTGCATGGGCCCAGATTCCACTTGATAAAAGAAGGGCTTTGCAACCGCAAAGCATAGAATGTCTATTTATTGGGTATCTTGATTAATATAAAGGATTAAAGCTACTGGATATCAAGACCAAACAGATCATCATCGAGAGAAATGTCAAGTTCGATGAGCCTCTTCAGGAGATGGAACTAGTTAAGGAGAAAACTGCTGAATTTCCTTCCTATTCTACTGAATATTTGGATGATGAAATTGGGGGTCATGACCCTGATTTGGATCCTATGATTTCTAATATCAATGTGCAGCAATCATCAGATGCTGAATCAGAACCTGAAGTGAAAAATCATCTTCCTACATGGGCCCAACAGACACTCTCCTCTGCAGGAGACAACATTGGAAATCCAGATGATCCAAGGAGAACCCGGTCTGATTTCCAAAGACCAGGTATTGCGCTCTCTTGTTCTGATAATTTGCTGTCCAAAAATTGCTATTTGATGATTATTTCAGATCCAAAATCCTACTACCTCGCTCGGAATGATTCGAGATGGCAAGTTGACATGGATGAAGAGATGAATTCTCTTCAGAAAAACACTACTTGGGAGCTAGTTTCTCTTCCTCCGGGAAGGAAATTGGTTCAATGCAAGTGGGTGTTTCGGACAAAGATTGTTGCTGATGGAAGAAAATTCAAATATAATGCAAGGCTGGTAGCAAAATTTTTCTCTCAAGTCCAAGGAGTGTACTACCATGAGACCTTTGCACCGATTGCAAAAATGGACTCCATCTGCCTTGTTTTGGCAATTTCAGCATCCAAGCACTGGGAGGTGCATCACATGGATGTTAAGTCAGCCTTTCTACATGGAGATATTCATGAGGAGATATACATGAAGCAGCCTGAGGGCTACATCACCGATCCATATTTGGTTTGCAAGCTAAAGAAGTCACTATACGTGTTAAAACAGGCCCCAAGAGAGTGGTATTCCAAGATGGATGCCGTTCTTCTCTCGCAAAACTTTCAGAGATGTAGATCAGATCCAAATGTGTATTTACAGCAGCATGATGGTCATATAATTATCACTGTTTTATATGTTGATGAATTACTGGTCACAGGTAGCACAGTTGCCTCCATTTCAACCATCAAAACTGCTCTCCACAGTGCCTTTGAAATGAGTGATTTGGGGCTTCTAAAACAATTTTTGGGGCTCGAAATTGAGCAAAATTTTGATGGGATTATGGTCACTCAATCCAAATACACTTTAGACCTTTTAGTCAATTTTAACATGGCTGAATGTAGGCCTGCACCATTCCCTTTCCTTTAAAGGATCAGCCTTGAAGAAGGAAAACATACACCTCCCATGGACTGCACTATCTATCGATAGTTGATTGGTAGCTTGTTGTACTTGACACATTCTAGGCCTGATATTTGTTATGCCATGAATGCTATATCAAGATACATGCAGCAACCTCATGATCTTCATTGGAAGGCATCCAAGAGGATCCTCCAGTATATTCAGGGAACCATGACCTACGGCATTCACTATGCTGCAAACTCCGAGCTAGAGCTGGTTGGATACGCAGATTCCAATTGGGCGGGTGATTCTATTGATCAGAAGTCAACTTTTGGATATGTATTCATGTTTGGTGGTGGCCCCATTTTCTGGTCAATCAAAAAGCAGGCTGCTATAGCACTATCTTCAGTAGAGGCCGAGTATCGAGGAGCGGCGAATGCTTGCATCCAAGCAGTTTGGTTGCAAGGCATTCTTTTAGAGTTTGATCTTGGTAGTACTTTGTCCACTGTCCTCTTTTGTGACAACCAGAGTGCTATTAAGATATCCACGGATCCAGTTACTAGGCAGAGGACCATGCATGTAAAGATTCACATGCACTACATCAGGGAGTTAGTGCATGACAGGAACATCACTCTACAATACTGCTTGACTGATGAGTAGATTGCAGACATCTTCACCAAGAGATTTTCAGAAAATAAGTTCACTTACCTCCGTTCACTATTGGTGGTTAGTTCATCAGGTTGATTCAGACTACTTTCAGTGTTCAGCTTGAAGGGGGGGTTTTCCCACTGGTTTTTCCCTCTTTTCCTCACTTAGTTTGTTTTGAGCATTGTTTCAGTTTTAGCATTGTACAGGGTGACCTATGGCCTTAGTTTCTAAGGCCCTAGCATTTTTATGCTTTTTTGTTTTCTAACTCCTCCTGAGTATAGCTTAAGGAGGGGTGTTGGAGACATTTACCACCATACACACTCTTTTTGGTCAAATTGGCCTAGTTAAACCACTATCCTAAGTATAATTGACATTAATTGACATCAGTGGAGCATTAATTGACATCATACAGTCACACCCACGCCTACCTACGGTCAAGGAGGATAAGTTAGCCTTCTCCTACAGTCAAGTGTTGTAAAGGAAAGTGTCCTATGGCTAGGGTTTAAGAGGCCATCAACGTACTGGGGTTGAAAGAGAGATGCACAATGTTCAACAAGTATATATAAACAAGATAAGAGAAGAGAAAGGTCCACACCTGACTCACTGAAGGCTGGTACAAGCTTTCTCTTCAATTCTCTTCTTGCTCCTCTCACTCCAAGAGACCTGCAAAACAAGTTATACCTTCCTCAAACCATTATGACCATATATAAGACAATGATAATCAAATAAATATGAAACAATGATATGAATAACATTATAATATGATCATAAACAGAGATTCAATCACACATTGAACAATGATTTGGGAAGAAGAAGGACATCACATCTTTATTAATCTTGAAAACAAGTACAAGTATACCTTCTCTTCAAGTTAGGCACCTCACGAAACCTTGATCTAGATCTGTTGTTTCTCTTCTCCAAAGAACTCAACCTCCAAGCTCTGCAACACAAGGGAAAGCTCCTGGGGCAAAGGTGTAGGCAAAGGAAGTCCCAATTTCTCCAGCATAACAATGCATAAAATTCTAAGTCCCCCTCATGTCTTCTCCTACTTCTATTTATATGGGTGAAATAAGGTAGTTCGAAGGTTAGAGAAGTTACAGCAGTTAAGGAAATTGAGTTATATGACATAACTAATCTCTACTTAACACATGTTTTAAAGTTTAAATGTTAAGATACACATTCACGGGTCTTCAGTAGAGCAACCCGTGCATGATGCGCGACTATACAGAAGAGAAACCCGGGAATATAAGGATGCGCGACTTGCTATAATAGAGACTCGCGAATGATGCACGAGTTGTCAATAGGGAGAGTCGCGCATACATCCCAACATGGCTAAATGGCAAAGTAACTGGCTGGATGAAGGCAGAAATGTATTCCATAATAAGCCAAGCTATAGTATTCTAGGCAAACCTCAATCCATAAGTGTCCTTTTGTGTGCCAACATAAGGAAAGTTGACACTCGGACGGAGAGGTGCCATTCTGGTGTATAACAGATGCCCCCTAATGTGTGAGGTTAGAGGGGAAGACAATAGCCGAAATACATTATAAAGGAAAAAGATGAGTATGGAGAGAGCAGAGAATCCAAGACCAAAAGGCTCGAGTGAAGGTACCTGAAAGAGAGATAATTATCAGAAAACTGATCGCTGGAACATACACGTCCATATACAAAACATCGCCATAAAGAGATAGGCGGATCCAACATATGTATAACTGATGAAACTATCATGGTCGCTCAATATGAAAAAAGGCGCCATAGCAAATCTAAAGGAGCCATGGCCACAAATGAACAAGGTGGATCCATGCTCAACAATCGATCATAGCCACAAAAAAACAAGGTGGATCTATGTCTCAGCAAAATGTCATATAAAGTATAACAAGGTCTTGCGTAGCTTGGGAAATAGCGAAAATGACAATGCTACTGTAGACCCCAAGGTCTTCAATCCAAACCGCCCAAAAAAGGTACGAATCCTAACCATGCGAAATAAAGGAGCTGAAGTCGAACATGGAGGAAACCGTTTGATTACCGATCAATAATGAAAACCGTTAACAAACGCGAGGGAAACCACCATTAATGAAAATGGTTCCCAAGGTACCTAGTACATTCTAACAAGTGTGATTACAAGGACTTGAAGTCGAACACTTGAAGAATCCATCGAGTAGGAGGCATTAAGGTATCCCCACTACCCAATAGCGAGGGAAATTGCCATTGAGGACAACAATTCCCAAGGTACTGTCATAAAACTCTAAATCTCATTCCCAGAGCAAGATGTGTTGCAGTCGATAGGAAGAGATCCGTTGGAAGGAAAGCATTAAGGCATCCTTCATCATCCAACACGAGGTAAGTCAAAGACTAATTGGATCTGGAATTGGTACTGAATTTCACGACAAGGAACGCCGAAGACATGATGTAATGAACTGATACCAGGGAATGGCCGAAACAAAAGGTCAAGGCAACTGCAGAATGGCCGACAAAGGTTTAATCCTTGAACAGTGAGCATGACACAAAAGTGACTTAGGCAGATTTTGACACAAAATAGGACCAACGAAACAAATCTGCAATGTAGGAGACATTGACAGATTCCCATATAATTGGAAAAGAGACCAACTGGAGGAGTAAGAAACTCTGAATCAGGATAAGGTCAAAAGACTAGGACCCAACTATTTATAGACTCAAAACTGGTGCTTTATTCAAGGAAACAAGACTTGCTACCATGATATAAAAAGACATGGAAATAAACCTTCCCCTTCCCTTCTTTCTTGTAAAGGTTTAACGAGTCCAAGAAAGAAAACTCGGGACCATCTTCATTTTTTGACAAGCTCGAAGAAAAGAAAGAAGAATGCTTGATAAGGCACTAATTCGTGGATTTTACGAGCCCGAACTAGTACATGCTCGACGGTGTTTTCATAGTTTAGAGAGTCTGAAAACTCCAAAGAAGACTCCAGGGGGGTCCTTTTTCGTACAATTTAGTCTCCTGAGGCCGAAAAAGTATAAAACAAACAACAGAAGAACTCTCTTAACTTCCGAAGAAGAAAAGGCGCACCTTTTTCATAATTAGTCAGAAAGGTCCGAAAAAGGTTAAATTACCACCTACCCAACGCTCCTTCAAAAGCAGCATATAAAGCCTGAGTTTTACGAGTGTGAAGGAAGGCAAGATCACTTGCAAAGATCCATTTGATTACGAGAAATGGAGCTTACAACAATAAACTCAATGCTTTGTTCTTTAGGGTTTAACGAGCATGACAAAGACATAAAGTACACTCGAAATATTTTTCATGTTTTGGTCCAGAGCACGAAAAAGAGAAAACTAAGCTCATACCGGGGGTTCCTTTTCCGTAAGTTTAGTCCCTCAAGTCCGGAAAAGAGATAAAACTATGCCTGAGAATACTCTTCTCAAATCAGTATAAAAGAGAGTGATCCTTTCTCGTATTATTCCACATGGTCCGAGAAAGAGATAACCTACCACCAATGTGGATGCCCATTCACATATTCTTAACGAGCCTGAACGGACAAGTTTACTCGGCAGTCAAGTCTATTTTAAGGAGTCAGACTTGGGCCTAAAGAAACTCATAATCTTTCCCATGAAGTTTTAACGAGTCCGGAAAAGTCAACTCGTGGCCTCCTTACTGTTTTTAACGAGCTCGAAGGAGAGCAGAAAGAATGCTCTAAATGCGAGGAGACGAGTGTCATAGACAGGCGAAACTAGTTCCAAGCGCAAGGAACAAACCTATGCATAATGCAAGGAAAGTAAGCAAGATAAGGACACTCGGGGAAGGTCTCCTCGAGGTAAAGGGTGTCAAGTTGCAAAGGTTAAATGATACAAGGCTGAGCGGCAATGAGAACAAAGATGAGGGCTTATACAACGAGCTAAAAGCGTGGAAGCCGGCATCAGGCTCATAAGCGCGAGCAAGGCATATGCAAATGCAATTACAGCTTGAACAACAAGGTGAGGCCCATAAACAGTTGTGAATCCAACTAATAATCATGTCTCCAAGAAACAACAACATCAGAAGAAATGATCCGATGCAGGTCACTTTGGCAGAAACACTTGTGACTTCGCTATCTTCTACAAAAGGAAAAGTCAAGGTAGAATCAACCGAAGAAGATTCTATAGGACCAAGGATCAAGGGTTTATAATCAATAAGATCAACCTCAGAAGAGAAGCAAAAATCAACAAGGGAGATAGAGTCTGTAGGAACAAACTCAATATCACAGGAGCTGAGAAATTCATAAGAAAAAATCAAACTCATCAGGATCACTGACTTGCTTTTCAAATGAAGAATCAAAAGACTCAACAAAAACCAACATAAGAAAAAGGGAAGGCTTACTAAGAAAATCAGGGTTAGACTTAATCACAACTGAAAAAGAAGGTCAGACTGTATCAAAGACTCCAGGAAGACTTCATCCGAAAGGAGGAAATCATCCGAGATAGGACACATATCTGAACTTTCAAATGGATGGACAGAGTGGAGAAAAGGCTCTACAATCTGTATAGGTTGACTCACCCGATCAACTGTTGGGACCAAGTCCCGAGAAGGTAAGCATGAAAACAGAGGTTGCCTCTCAGTAGCAATTGAACATAAATGACAAGAAGCCACATAGTTCACCTGTGGCGGGGTAGTGTCTACAGAAACACTAGGAATCAATAAAGGAAAAACTTGGTCTCTAGTTGGGTCAGGAGACGGATCAAGAAAATCCAACTGATCTATAGTGACAATTTCTTCGCCATGATTAAAGTACATCACACAAAAGAATGTTGACACCACAGCTTGCATGGCATAGACATAATCACGTCCAAGGAGCATATTAAAGTCCAAGGGGTCTTCTATTACCATGAAGTCAACTAAGACGGTCTTCCCACCCAAAGTAACAGGTGTTTGAGCAAGAATTCCCAAGGCCATACAAGTTCTTCTATCAAACGCCAGTAACTGACTAGCAGTTGACACAAGGCTGGGAGATCCCATACCTCACCAAGCACGAGCAGACAAAATACTAACTGAGGCTCCTTCATCAATAATGCAACGAGCAATCATATAGGGTTCAACCTTGATCTTTATCTGGAAAGGTGCATGGGAAGGAAGGCGCAGCTCAACTAGGCTATCCCAATCAAAGGAAGCAATCCGAGGGCTTGGTGGGGGTTGATCCGAAACAAGTTCAGTGCCCCCTTGTTCAGTAAGATCTGAACTAGCAGTGAAGAAAATGTGACTAGTAGACACATCACTCTCCAGAGGAAGAGTGGGATTAATCGATACTGGAATCGATTCAACCGCTTCATGAAAGTCACTCTCTGAAGGGAGATTGGGATTGACCAAAGATGACATTGGTTCAATCACATGAGGAACACTCTCCGAAAGAAGAGTGGGATCGACCAACTCTGAAATTTGTTCGACCACTTGATCAACCAAAGGTTGAGTAGGATGTTGAGAAACTATAGGGTGTTCAGAAGACTGAAATCCATGAGTCTTGGACCACACTCTTCGCACCTCTGGGATAGCAGGGCACAGATGAGTAAGATGATCTCCCTTGCATAGCACACAAGGGAACTTAAGATGATGCTTCAAATGACCAGTTTTCTCAACGGTATCAGCATGACTAGCAGTGGCTAACAGCTTGCTCTCAACATGACCTGCAGAGGATGAGAGTTTTCCCCCAGCGTGAAAAACAGAGGCTGGGTGACTAGGTCCAACCTCACTAAGAGAGGCTGGTTGTTGAGAGACTCCATAATGTTCAAAAACGGGATGACCATGAATCCAAACTCTTCGCACCTCCTCAATAAAAGGGCATTTATAAGTAAGGTGGTCTCCCTCACAAAGCTTACAAGGAAACTTGAGCTTGTGTTTTGAACGGGTAGACTTGTCAACAGTGTCAACATGACTCGCAGTGGTTGACGGGTTGTCCTCAGCTTGAAACATAGAGGCTGAAAGACTGCCCCCAGCGTGCCTGGCAGAGGCTGAGAGACTAGGTCCAACTTGACTTGCAGAGGTAGGACGGGCACCATCAACATGAACAATAGAGGTTGAATAGTTAGGATCAACATGCTTTGCAGTAGTTGAGTGTGTGCCCCCAGCTTGAGCAACAGAGGTTGGGTGAACAGATCCAACGTGAACACCAGAGGTTGGATGGGGAGGTTCAACTTGAACACCAGAGGTTGAACGAGTGCACTCAACATGAACACCAGAGGTTGAGTGACAGGATCCGACATGACCTGGAAAGGTTGGAAGGATCCCACCAGCGTGAACACCAAA
>LPNX010068376.1:96457-106804 GCA_001517045.1 Pseudotsuga menziesii | reverse complement strand
AAAAGTCTTCAGACAAGCTACACAACATTCATAAAGAGACACCACTCACAAACAGGGATTACCTGAAGAAGGGAACAAGCAAAAACTTGACTTAAAAAAAATCCTAACTTCCAGGTATATACGCGACTGTCTATAAGGGCAGGTCGCGAATAATACGCGACTGTTCAGTAGAACAACCCGCGCATGCAAACTTGTATTCGCGACTGTTCAAAAGAACAACCCGCGAATAGGTGTAAAAATCACAATCAAGGGTAGAAAACTGCCTTAGGAAGGCAGGGGAGAGGGTGCAATCAGACTTAAAAATGTTCCTAAGTGGCAAGAAGGACCTGAAACAATGCAAAAGCTGAAAGAAATCAAGAGAAAAAACCCAAACAGACAAGGTTAGTCCCCAGCGGAGTCGACAGTTCTGTTGTAAAGGAAAGTGTCCTATGGCTAGGGTTTAAGAGGCCATCAACATACTGGGGTTGAAAGAGAGATGCACAATGTTCAACAAGTATATATAAACAAGAGAAGAGAAGAGAAAGATCCACACCTGATTTACTAAAAAAATAACTAAAAAAATAACTAATTTAAAACTTAAAGACAATGTAACCCTTTATGTAATCATTAATTATTGCATCACAACATAACATTGATAAGTATTATAATCAAGTGTAAAAACAATTGAATAAACCCTAAATAATCCTTAAGAGCATCCCCTCTTTATTATGAAAATTGATTCAAAAACCTAAAGTAGCTCAAGATTGTGCCAAACCTAAATTACATATTATAAGTTTGACATCAACATATCTGGAAAATGTTATAAACAATATCAATCAATATCAAACATTCTTCAAAAACTTATTGTCCCAATAAATTATTATCAAATAGATATAGGTGCAAAAAGTATTTTAGAAGCCATATAAGTAAAATGTAAATACAAAAAGTTAAATATGAAAAAGTATATTAACATAACTAAACCCAAAATGAAAAATTAATCTATATAAAAAAGTTTAAAAAATAAATATGGTAAAAATTCACAAAATAAAATTATATGAAGTATCAAATATTTAAATAATAAAAAAACTAAAATTAAAATTACAACATAAAGATATAAAACATATAATTAAAAATAAACATAAACATTGTAAAAATAAAAATTCCCAAAATTAAATAATAACTTAACAAAACTTTGCTAATAACTCAATGTTTTAGCAAAACATTCTCAATTTTGCCAAACAAACAAGTAACAAGTTGTTGGCTTGCCATGTTTTCCCATGCACGTAAGGTAAAGTTGTTGATTACTATATTCCCAAAACAAAGTTGTCTTATGATTGTTTCAATGTTCACACTTGAAAGAATTGGTTATTAGATTTATCATGACTTCATTTCTCTTTACAAACTTGGGGGCGGCAGCAGGGAAAACTCGTTCACATGGCCATGGCGAACCTCATCCTACACCTGGTGCAGACCAACCGGTGTAGAGTGTGCTGCACATGGCTTAACCATACTTTCCTTCAGAGTTGACTGCCATTGGTAACCCGACTCCGGAACCTGTCTATCTTTCCTTATCTGTACCTGGGTCTAGGGTTTCTTTTATTTGTTTGCAGGGTGGTCTGGCACGGTCAGTCTCTTGGAGTCCCTCCCCTTAACTGGGGGACTAGTACCAACCAAGGGTAAAAATAAGTGGGAAGAGCATCGATTCTTGACTGACTGTCAGCCATTTGGTCGGGTACAGACACCCTTACATGGTTTGCGTCGTTCTTTTTGTATTTTCTATCTGTCCTTCTGCATGCTTATGGGTTGACCATGAAATCCAAGATTTCCGGGGGTTAGGGTTTCACGTACCCTGTCATTGTCAGCTCCCTACATCCGCGGTTTAGCGGTGGTCTCTACCCTTCGTCACCTTTTCCTCGGATGGGTAGACGGGTCTTGGCAAACTTCTGAGCTTGGGTTACTGAGCTGGATTAGCTCAAGAAGTTTTTATTTACCCCAAGGGTTCATTTGTATTTTTTTATCTGACCTCTTGCTTGTACATGTATTGTCCACAAAATCAGGGATTTCGAGGGTTAGGGTAACAAGGGCCCTGTCATTATCAGGTCTTTTCTTCTGCGGCCTGCTGGTATCAACAATCTTATGGTTTGGTAGATGGGTCTTGGCTAACTATGGAGTTCAGGCCACGCCACTACATGGGTTACTGAGCTGGACTTACACCTGGAATACTTTTTATTCCATGATTTTGTTTGTCATTCCTTCTTGTCTGTCCTCTTGCTTGTGCTTAAGTTGACCACGAAATCCAGGGTTTTTGGGGGTTAGGGTATCTAAGACCCTGTCATTATCAGTTCATTTTATCCGCGGCCAACCGTGGTTTCTCCCCATAGTATATTTTTCCTCGGATGGGTTTATTAAGGGTTGATTGATGGGTCAGGTTTAAACCTACTAAGTAGAGGTCACTCTTTTACTGAGAGGCTTCCGGTCACGAAGTGCTTATATACTCCATCGGTTTGACTTGGTATTAGCGACCCGGCTTTTCGGGGAGAAGAAAGAATTGCCATTGTGGACACAGTCACCATTTGAGATTCTGCTGAGGTGGACTTCCAAGTACTTGAGCATATAGAGGCTTCTGTTCTTGGCGCAGAACATGCCCGAACAGACTTCCTCACGCTCTCGCCGGAAAAGATCTCAAAATGCATAAAGGCCCAGGAAGGGCGATACCGTTATGTACTTGATCATGATATATATATGGACAGAGTTTCTTCCCTATGTTCCCATGCACTAATTGGGCGTTGAGAGTATGCCCGAATGAATAAACCGAAATGGATTGAGTGGGCTACAGCAAACTGGAAGCCCCTGATTGACTATGTTCCAACGATCTGTTTACTATCCAGGGGATGGATAGTCTTCGTTTTTCTAGAGGCACACTGCACTCTTATTCTGGAAGGGATCTGGCGCATGGGGACTGGTTCATTAGTCTTGGACCAATGGCATACCAGGTTTGATCCTCTTAAAGAAAGGATATCCAAATGACACTTATGGGTTTTACTTCCACATTTACCATTCCCCCTGTGGAATAAAAATGTATTGGAAGGTATAGCAAACACAATTGGGCGGTTTGTAGCAAGAGTGCTGGTTGAGATGGATGTAACCCAGGGCTTACCAGCAGATGTGGAGATCCTCTGTGGGGATCGTCTCATTATTCAGAAGCTCAATTATTACCGAGTACCATTTAGGTGCAGTATATGCCATGAAACGGGACATTTGCGGTGCCATTGTCACTCACTTCGCTCGAATAATGAAGACTCAGGCTCTGACATTCTCCAGACATCTGAGGTATTAAGAAACAATAGTCTTACCGGCCCATCACCAGGTACTCAAATTACATCTCCGTTTCCTACTAAATTTGTTTTCGACTCTTTTTTAAAAGATATCGATGGGTTGATTATGTCACATTCTAAGGAACCCTTGCCTGAATCCTTTCGGTCTCCTCTTACTGAGCTGGAGGCTCAACCCACACTTCCCCTGATTGATGCTTCACCTGTTGCAACTATCTCTCCGACCTCGAGTCCTCTCACACGTCCACCTACAGCGGAAGAGGTTTACACTTCCCATCCTCAACCCTTGATGGGATCACCACCTTAGTCCCAGTCTCCTCTCGATGTACCTATACCCTCGCTGTCCTCACTAGTAGAGTTTCCACCATTGGTGACTCGAGCAACGCCCCCTGCACTTTAACCCACACCTATTAGCCCTACTTCATCACCTTCATTCTATGACCCCTCACTTAAACATTCTCTCTCTATCTTCACCGCTACGACTCCTACCTCCCCCACAACTCTACCTATGAACTCTAGTCGCTTCGCTAATGTAACTGTCAGAAGAAAAAAAAGGGGGGAACAAGTACAAAACACAGGTGGACCTATCTTCTTCTTCCCCTCCCTATATCCCACTCTCTGTTCGCTTAAATGATGCTGACTGTAACTTGCCTCCCCGGGGACTTAGATCCGTGTCTCCCCCACTTGATGATCCATGAAGATAGTCTCTTTAAACGTCAGGGGCCTTGGAGGCAAGGCTAAGCTTCACCGCCTCCGCACTCTCTTCAACTCTCTCAAGCCAGACATGGTTCTTCTTCAAGAAACCATGTGCAACACCTTTCCCGCTTTATTGGCTTTCTCCAAGCTTCTCCCCTCCTGGGAGTACTGCGCTATTGATGCCACAGGGCTCTCTCGTGGACTCCTTACTGCTTGGAACTCTCACAAAGTCAGATGCCGAGCCTTTCACACATGTGTCGGACTATTGCTTCAGGCTTCTTTCCGGGGTCTTACCTATCCCATCTCTATACTCAATATTTATGGTCCCTACAAATGTCGTGAGACTTTTTGGGAAAAAGCACTTTCAAGTGGCATTCTCAACACTCCCAACCTGATTCTTGGTGGCGATCTTAACCTAACTCTTCACTCTTCTGATATATGGGGACACAAATCCTCCTCTGATCCCCTCTCCAGCTATTTCCTTTCTCTTTTCGACTCTCTTGGCTTGATGGATATAGCTCCCCAGTGTACGGGACCAATGTGGCGCAATGGCCGTGCAGGATCAGAAGGCATTAGCAAAAGACTTGATTGATTTATGATCTCAGACTCCCTAATACCCCTCCCTGGGGACCCATAGGGTATGGACACACTGCTCGGACATATCGGATCACTATCCTATTGTCCTGGAGTGGAATAAGCAAAGATTGTCCCATAATTACCCTTTTAAGTTTAACAGATCCTGGCTCAATGATCCTGAGTTTACTAATTGGTTATCTGCTAAATGGTCTCACCTTTCCCTAGATGACACATATTCGGTTCTGGACTCTCTTCAATATAAGCTTCGTGCTCTCAAACACGAAGCTAAATTGTGGATCAAGGACAAACAAGTTCGGATGGATGATGACTTACTTAATATTGAACAGGTCATTACCTCCCTCCTTGCTAGCTCTTACAATGGTATATTATCTTCGGAAGATATGGATCTTCTTGACCAACTCAGATCTAAAAGGAAATTGATTCTGGACCATTCACTTCTCACTTGGAAACTGAAAAGTAGAACAAAATGGGCTTTGCAGGGTGATTCAAATACAAAGTAATTTCACATGCTAGCCTCAGGTCAGAGGAACATGAATACTATTTGGTCACTATCTGATGAAGCAGGTAACACTATTGAGAACGAAAAGGCTCTCAAAGCTCTTGGTGAAACACATTTCGCCAATATTTTCAAAGATGATGGGGGGACCTGCATTTATCATCAGCTTAAGGTTATCCTTCTTTATCCCAGAATGATCCCTTTGGAGAAAGCTACTAATATTACCTATCAGCTTACCCTTGGGGAAGTTGACCTTGCTCTTAAATCTTTCAAAAAAGACAAAAGTCCTGGACCAGATGGCTGGCCTGTAGAGTTCTACTCACACTTTTTCGATCTTCTGGGGAAGGATCTTCTATCGGCTGTCGAGTCCACTAGAATGACTGGGATCATCCTGGCATCACCGAATTCCACTTTCATTGCTCTCATTCCCAAAAGAGACAAGCCGCTGACTTTTGTTGACTTTAGACCCATCTCATTATGCAATCTTCTGTACAAACTTATCTCTAAAGTCATCGCGGTTAGAATCAAACCCGACCTGGACTCCGAAATTTCTCAGGAACAATATGGGTTCCTAAAAAACCGCCAGATCGTGGATCCCATTGGCATTGTTCAGGAATCCCTCCACTCCATTAAATCCAAAAATCTTTGTGCTTTCATCCTAAAGCTCAATATAATAAAATCCTTTGACAAGGTTAACTGGACCTTTATTCGCCTTATTCTGATTCATATTGGAGCTCCCTTGCAAACTGTCAATTGGATTATGGGTTGTATTACCTCTGCAACCTTTGCTATGCTGATCAATGGTACCCCTACAAAAAAATTTCCTGCCTCTCGAGGCATACGACAAGGCTGCCCCCTCACACCTCTGCTTTTCATTCTAGTCATCGAAGGTCTCAGTATTTTAATAGTTGATGCCCGAAATAATGGACTCATCCGAGGGATCAAAATCTCTTCCTCTATGGCCCTAACACACCTTCTTTTTGTGGATGACGTGATTTTAATGGGCACTGGTACTCTACAAGAATGGGCTGCTTTTGATGTCATACTTGAAACCTTTTGTAAAGCATCTGGAATGTCTATAAGTATGGATAAATATGTCCTTCTTCATAACAATATTCCTGCTCTGGAACTCCAAAATCTTACCAGAACCATTCCTTATAAATTGCTTCCCATAACAATGGGATTCAAATATCTTGGGTTTTTCATCAAACCCCTGGGCTACAGATCCATGGATTGGAATTGGCTGGTACAAAAATATGAAAATAAAATCAGTCTGTGGACACACAAGTTGCTTTCTCTGGGAGGAAGATTGATCCTTGTGCAGTCTGTACTCTCCAACATCCCGGTCTAATGGATGGGTCTCGCCCCAATCCCGGTCTCAATTTTGAACAAGCTCAGGAGCATAACTTTTGCTTTTTTATGGGGATCATCAGGGAATACACACAAATTTCACTTAGCCTACTGGTCTGACTTATCTTGGCCTAAAAAATAACGAAATAAAATCGGGCCAGGTATATGTTATTTATGTTATTCAAATGAAGAAACTGTTTTACATATCTTTTCTCGCTGTCCAATATGGAAATGTATTTTTGGGCTTATCTGCGATCAGCTGCAGTTGTATACACCTCCTGAAGCTGCTTCTATATCTGATTTTTTTGAAGTATGGGCCTCCTCATATCAACACAACTCTGAACAATGGGCCATTTGGAAAGCACACAACAGAGCTTTATTTGATGGTAAAAAGGTGACTATCTTAGGCGTATTACAACAGATTTTAAATGCAGTTCATTTATCTCCCTCTCGGCCTGTCATAAAGAGAAGGAATTTAAGATTATCCAGACAGATTGGGAAAAGACCTTACATGACTTTCCCTTGTGGTTACTTCGATGGTACATCATCTTCTTCAGCAGTTGGAATTGGTTTCTGCATATATCTCAATGAGAATCATCATCTAGATTTTGCGCTGGGGGTTGGACATGGCTCCAATACTAAGGCGGAACTTTTGGGTCTATGGGCCCTTCTGCACTCATCCCAAATGATGGGACTCCCTATAGCCCAGATATTCAGTGACTCACAGGTCATCATCAATTGGGCTAAGGGAATTACTGCTCTCTCCCCACCAAAGCTCATCCACTGGTGCAGGGAAACTCAAAAGCTTTTTAAAAGCTTCCAGGATCTTTCCATCAGTCACATCTATCGTGAATACAATCGGACTGCAAATAGACTTTCAAAAACAACACTCACATTATCTTCGGGTTGTGGATGTTTTACTGAATACATAGATGACCATTTGGTCACTTGTGACTCATTTCAGCTCCTTTGAGCTTTGTATTGGGGATTTTTCTCCCCTTTTGGACACTTTGTGTACTGTTTTGAGTGACTCTTTTGGACCGCAGTTCTGGTCCCTTTGGTTCACGATAGACATGACTGATTGAGATAGACCATTACATGATGAGTCGTTATCTGATGAGAACAACACTTACTATTGCATGCCATTCCCCCCGGCTACGACTGGATGTGACTCTTATTAATGTCTAGCTGTATTCTATGTGATGTAACCCTCTTTGGGTGGGTGTTATCAATTCCCTTTGATTCTTAATAAGAATAACAAGGACAGGCTTTTTCTTCCTGAAAAAAATGTTCACACTTGAAAAAAATTATATATAAATAGTCCAATGAATGCCACTTTATTTGAAAAGAGATATAGAAGCCTTATGCAAAGAAACGAGCTTGGCATGCAAGGTCTAACTTTCACATAAATGGAAAACAATACTATTTCAAACCAAGAGATATATTTATAATAAATTTGACATTATATTTATTTTTCTATTTTATTTATTTCAAAATATTTAATCTAATTTATTAAAAGATATAATTTAACTTCTCGGTGAAACCTTAGTTGGTAATATGTGGCTCTGAAAACCTTAAATGGAAAGATTGGTGACATGAGGCTCTAACTAGTCTTGCAGTGGGGTTAGGATGTCATATTATGAACCACTAGTAGATTATAGTGATGGTTCATTAATAGAAAATGACATTTTTGTTAATTTGGTGCCTGAGAGGGATGTTTGGGGAAGGACAAAGTTTTGGTGGACGGTTGCATAGGTGGGCCTCCAAAAGTGGCCAAGGCCTCGAGCCTTGCACAACCTTCTAGTGAAAAACCTAATGCAACAATGAAGTAGGGGACTCATGGTTAAGAAAAGGGGATAGAAGCTCAATCAAATATCTATGGGAATCCTAGAGATTATTTTGGGATTGGGGGCTTAAGAAAAGTGGTTTAGATAGCAGATGAAAGTCCAATTAAATTCAAGGATACCAAGAGAAAAAAAAAGGAAGGTTGTAAAATCACATAGGGGTTGAGTCACCCTAGTTGATGGAAAGGAAGTGCAGGTGGAGAAAATAGGGCTCCTCCTTAGAAAATACCTTGTAGACCATCAATTATTAAGCAAGAAGTTAAACATCGACTGCTTAAATAAATGGATATAGTAGTCTTGGGTCTCAGTCGTGGGCTACGACCCAGTTTTTCAAATGAAATAAAAGTGTTGGTTGGGGTTTATTTTCATAACCCAAGAAGATGTGGGAAAGATACTTTAGGGTCTTTGCTTCTGGGAGAAGTCCATTATAACTCTCAAGCCTTGCACACATGGTTCAATGCTCAAGAAGAATTTTTTAAATCTACCCCAGTTTGGTTGCCACATCTTCTTATAGAGATCTAGAATGATTACTCCCTCAAGGATATCGATAACTCGCTTAGTAAGTGCATACTAACATATGACTCTTACAAACTTAATAGTGATCATTATGTTGCGAATATATTGGTTGAAATGATGTCAGTTTAGGGTTATTTGAATCATTGGAAATGGAGATTAGATCCTCCACCCATCTGGAGATTCTTGATTATGTCAATTTTTCTTTTCACTATGTATGTTGTCATTTATATGGGAAATCTGTTAAGGACTGTTTAAAACCCTTTCTAAAGAAAGTATGAAGGGAAAGATCTCCCAAGGTCTCCTATAGCATTGTAGGAAAAGAGCACCCATATCAAACCTGATCCTTATCCCTTCTGTTCTTATGGAGGAACCACCCGTATCGAGAGACAGATTATGATATTATGAAGAACTCTCTTGGAAACTCAGTGGTTTGTTTTAGATCACATGCTATCCCCATAAAGGACTTGATCCTTTCAAATTCATTCTCTTTAGACTCCCTTAACCTTTCCCTCTCACAACAACAAAATATCAATGACATTTGGTAGTCCATTACCTCTCAAATGGAAGGAAATAGATTGGAGTCCTTCAAATAGGATCTGGGATCGAACTCTCATACAAAATTTAAGGACCACTATAAAATATCTATTCTCCTTTGTTGATGTTGTTTTCCCTCCTGGTTTTTGAGTGATCAATCTCACTATCAATGTGGACTCAAGGGATACAAGAACCCTCTCAAAATCCTTGAATCTTTCAAGAAACGTGGTATCTCCTTCCAATAGTCAAGGTGGGGGACATTGGGATCTTAGGCCCAAACATTTCTCACAATATGGGGGCATGGATTTGGATTCTACGAAGGAGATTGGGGGGACTAAAATTGATTGCAAATATACAATTAAAAAATATCAAGCTCAAGAATTACATGAACTTAACCAAGGAAAACATAGCATTTTATTAGGGGTACTCAAAGCAAAGAACACCCTAGGTGGGGTGGATACATGAAAATCCTTTCCTGCAATATGCATGGTTTGGGGGGTACAACCAAGAAAGTGTCTTTTGAGAGACTTTTGGATTCACATAGACTTGATGTTTTAGTTTCCCAAGAAACCATGGGTGCAGGGGAAAATGCTATCAATATTTTGGAGAAAAATCTCCCAAACTAGAACTTTGTATCTTTAGACTCATTTAGGATATTGGGTGGTTTGGTAATAGGCTGGAACCACTCACTATCTTTACCTAATTCCTTTGGTACTTTCTCAAGTATATGTACTTAGGATCTCAGTCACAAACTAAGAAAATACTTTTTCTCCTTAAAATATATATGCCTTATGAGGGTAGGGAAAACTATTGGACCTCACTATTGGATAGTGACTGGATCAAGGAAGAGGAACTTATCCTTAGGGGAGACTTACAATTTCCAAATCCTTATAACTAGTGAAGGAAAGGGCTACGCCTTGGGCCCTTGATCACATTGTTATAAGGGACAAATCCCTCAATGTTATACAACATGACCTAGTTCATATTTACAAATCCTTTATTA
>LPNX010068376.1:7078-85961 GCA_001517045.1 Pseudotsuga menziesii | reverse complement strand
TGAGGGGGATAAGCATTTTTATGCTTTCTTGGAACCCTCCAAGTCTTTTTCATATGCAGAAGGGACCTGATTTCCAGCAATACAGTGATTTTTAACAATGCAGAGGGACCTAACTTCCAGCAAAGTAGAAGGAATCTAAGATGGCAGATAGAAGACATCAGAGGACAGAAATGAATCAGAAATAAATTTCAAACCAGCTACATCAGGCAACAAGCTCATCATACAGGGATATTCAGCAAAGTCTGTAAGAATTTAAGTTTTTGTGTTTTAAAAGTTTCATGATTCTTTGTTTCTAAGTGATGACATATTTACCAACCCTCGTAAGCTTGACTGCCTATTTTCATTATCCTCACAGTCTCTACCAGCATTCCATTTACCTTTCATCATCCTACCCTAGGGGTCAAGATGGTGGTCAAAATCAAACCTAAGAGCAAATTTTAAATAGCCAAAATATATACTGCATTCTACAGGATATATATTGCATTCTACAGGCAGAGTCTCCTTCTTAGCAGAGAGTCAGACAGGGTCTCCTTCTCAGCAGAAAGTGAATGTTTTAAGAAAAATAAAACAATAAACTGGAAAATTGAATTTCAAATGTATACATTAGTGCATCATGCATTAAGGGAAAATTGATGGTCATGTGTATCTTCAAAAAGGAAAAGGAGTTTATTTTAAGAGAAGAAATCCCTTTATTACAGCTCGATTCATTAAACATTGGGCATACAAATAAATTAAAGTTTATCATATGAATTAAAACCTTACCTTTAATTTTCTTCCTGAGCAAATGATTGAATGGAAAGTGGCATGTTTATTAAATGATGAGAAAAAAACGTGGATATATGCCCCACGACAGCATACAAATATTCCTGAGTTTTGTATTATGAATTGGTGAAGTCAAGGAGTGCGATTTGGTCATTCTTCTTTGGACCAAATCCAACTCTTTTCCTCTGCAAAAATCGATTGTTGTGGGTGATAGTCTGCAGTAAGAAGAAGTCGTGGATTAAAGGAAGAACGCAGACACCAATTGCTGTGGAAATCGCGCAGGAAGAAGTGAAGATAATTACACCAGAAAGGAGGTAAAACTTAAACCCTTTCTTTGCTAAAGACTCTGCCAAGACCAACAGCAATTCTACATTTTCAGAGTATCGTTTTTGGATAAGAAAAACAAATGCAGAGTTGAAAATTGAAGGCTAAAGTTTCCTGTTGCATATCTCTTTCCTATTCAAGTTCAAAATGTCATCTAGACTAGAACCAGACAAGTTCAACCCCACTGATATTCATGAGAATTGCTTGGAGATATTTGAAAAGAAACAGTGGGTAACTTTTTTTGAAAAGTTTGATGGGCATAATGAGCATGTTAGTCTAGCTTTTGCTGAAACCTTTGATGGAGGAGGGGTTATAGTGGGAAACTTGCACTTCAGACTGTCTGAAGACATTTTAGCACAAATTATTGGCCTGCCACAGCAAGGAGAAAGATTTTTTAAGACTAAACAATTCAAATAGAAAGCATGGATACCCTTTTTGTGTAGATCAAGAGCAGGGTCAGTAAACTGGAAGAAAGGAATACCTAGGAGCTGGCTGATTCATCCTTGGGATGAAATAGTTTATGTTATCCAAAAATGTATTACTTGTGAAGGCCGATTCAGTATTGTGTATCTTTACCACATCCAGCTGTTGTAGCATTTAAAAGGTGAATGTGAGATCAATATGCCCTATTTCTTGTTATAGAGTTTAACTAAGATGGCTAAGGTTGTCCAAAGGCATGCAAAATAAAAAATGACAAGACTTTTTCACTGTGGACTTATCAAAATCATCATCCAACATGAGTTACAAAAGAAAATTTTGACATGGTCAGGATTTTTAGTTCACAACCAGTTTGAAGAACAGGAAGAATTGCTTAAAGAAGGTTTAAAAGAAGATGAATTGTTAATGATAACATACCCTGAGGAAACAAGCTCAAAACCTCCAAAAGGGAAAAAGAAAAAGAAAGAGGTGTTGCTGATTACTGATGATGAAGACAACTCTGAGGCAGCAAGTTCAAAACAGCCTCAAAGAAGGATACAAACTAGGAGCGTGATGAGAGAAGAGAAACAGTTTCAAAGACAAGAGCAGATTTTCACCACTTATCAGAAAAAGACAAGGAAGTATAAGCAAGCTCGAAGCCAGTCAGCATTAGAAGATGAGGAACACATACAAACCTTGGGGAGTCAAGAAGAATATCCAGCAGATGAAAGAGGGCAGGATATCCAAGACACTGATGAAGTGATCAAGCAGACAAAAAGAATCAATCTCTTCTTGTATTAGCAAGAGAAGGAAAAGGAAAAGAAATCAAGACAGGAAATACTAAAAGACTCAGGTTCTCTTTTCTCAGAGCAGCAAACTGTGGAAGAGGAAAAGAAAGAAGATTCAGCACAAGAGCATGAAGAATTGGGGATGGATACCAATTCTATACAGCTTCCAATGAAAATGAAGAAGAAGAAGACTTCCAAAAACAATAAAGAGATTAAGAGATTGAAACTTGAAATAAAGGAACTAGAGCAAAGGAATGAGAAGTTACGAGAAGCCAACTGGAAGCTGAAGGTTCAGAGGACACGCATCTCTAAACATGCATACAGGTGGTATAAGCAAAAGAAGAGTTATAAAGCTAAGTATGAGAGACTGAAGGTCCTTTATGCATCTCGAGCTTCAACAGATGCATCGTCTCAGACAGGAGATTAGAAGCAAGATGATCAGCAGCAAAATTTTGGTTTTAAACAGGGTCAAATATTTTTGGCATGGGGACATGCAACAGCTTCCTCTTGGGGGGGATGTTGGGCACCATTTTGACCTCTTTTTGTCACCTAAATATCCTCTATTTTCCTCCATAAAACCTTCATACTGATTTATAAAGCCTTAAATTCACCCACAAACTTTGGTCAAGAGGTATAAATATCATTGATTTTTAACAAATTGAATTTTGAGATTTTTAAAGCATTTAAACTAAGATTTATTCAGGGTTACAGGATGTGCTAACTTCCCGTAATGTCTCCAAGGTTGAATATTTGCAGTCCAGCTAGGCATGAATTGAAAGATGGAGAAAAGATCCTCCGTGTCCAAGGATGGATAAACTTCCAACGGATAGATGATGTGGCTATCACAAGTGTCCAGTCAATGTCGGTCAAAGATGACCACCTGCGTTACCACTCAGCAAAAAAGCAGGGCAGTTCCGATTTTGTTGATTTTCACAGATCTGATAGAGGATCCTGAGGGATGGATGTCATTAATTAGTTTCCAGATTAATAGCATTTCTAATTTTCCTTTAAGTTTGTATAAATACTTCATAAGACAGAGGAGAAATCCATCACGATTGGACTGAAAACGCAGGCTGTGTTGGACTGCGTTGTTCTATTATTATGTATGATCGATTTCATGGTGAATATAAGTAAAATTCAAGCTTTGTGATTGTCTTTCTGTGTGTGTGAACGAGGCATTGGAGGGCCCCCATTATCGAGTCTGCACACCCCTTTCATTGCCAGAGAATGCGATTTGGATTGTAATGCGATTTGGATTGTGTTAATGGTATGTTTCAGTTCCTGTAGAATCGATTTCTCTTATTGCAAAATGAATTAGACTACTGTCAATCAGTTTTATCAGCCTTGTTATTTTATTAGTTAAATGCTGTAGAAATAGTTTGTACTATGATCTCATATTGTTGTGTATTGCTTACCTATTCAACGATGGAGTGTTAAGAATCATTGCACATTATGAATGCTTTCTTGTAAAGGGAATTAATGACTGATTGTTTATTCAACGTTGAGATAATGGGCAGAGTGTTGTGATTCTTATTTCAGGGTTAGATTTAATTCATTTTTATTATCTCAGTGCTTTCACATATAAACTGTTTTCACATATAATTTGTTGTGTAAATGAAACAACAAATGAAGTTGTTCCTGTAAGGGAATTTTTGTGTTTTCAAGTCACAATATTTTAATCTTCAGTAGGTTTATTTCCTAAGTAAACTATATTTCCAAGTCAAGTCTAGATTTGAAGTTCTTATACTTGGATATGCCTCTAAGTCTACCAACCCGAATTGACATAAACTCAAGGTTTGATTTGCATCAGTAGATCGAAGCACAACAATGGCCAATGTCAAAATTAACTTTAATTCCAACAACTTTTCTCTATTGTTTGTGATTTCCCCTAATCCTACCAAAAACTTAGTTCAATGAGTATATTAAATGTAAAGGATACCTCCTACCCCTCCCTATGTTAGTGTTCCTTGTGTTGCACCATCAAAATATGACCAACTCCAAGTTTTGTCAATAATATCCACTTCGATCCTCCTCATCACTTTTGATGTCCCTTCATCATGTGGGAATTGGCTTAGTATAGATATCCCTTTTGTACCATAAACTACTGGTGGTATGCGAATATGTTTAAAGATTTCCTTATTTATGGCCAACCATACCCCCCATATGAGGACAGCTAGAAGATCCATGTAATCCTTATTGGAAACATTATTTAACCATAATGGAAAAGCTCCATCAAGATCATGTCCATTCCAATTTAGTTGTGTACCCTTGAACCAAGAGACATAGTCCCACATATTCTTAGAATAGGAACAAGAAATAAAAAGATGCCTTATATTTTCATTATTGTCCATGCATAGTGGACATCATCCCAAACCAATCCAATACTTTATGATCATAGTATCCCAAACTAGCACGTTATTAGAGAGTGTCAACCATAAGAAAATATTTTTTTTTGAGATGGCACTTGAGTTTCCTTATAAATTTGAACCGCCATTGAGGATCAAGTAAATCATGTTCTTCTCTAATGACCTTATATCCTATTCTAGGAGAATAATTCTCACTTGTAGCATTCCTATACCATATCAAAACATCTTCATGATCCACCAATCTGACATGATTGCCCTGAAGGTCATTAATATACTTTATCCATCTAAATTTTTCCTCATCCACAAATCCAAAATCTTCATCCTTTATCCATTCTTATCTCATAACAGTGGTATTTGTTGCATCCTCAAGATATTGTAATAAATGAAGTCTTGGTCCCTTAGGGAAATTGTCATAACAAGGGGAATTCTATGGTCTCATGTACTACCTACCCATGCATCATGTCTCACTCTAACATTTCGGCCATTCCAAATGCTCTAAACCAACTGTTGGAGACATTTACCACCATACACACTCTTTTTGGTCAAATTGGCCTAGTTAAACCACTATCCTAAGTATAATTGACATTAATTGACATCGATGGAGAATTAATTGACACCATCTAGTCACACCCACGCCTACCTATAGTCAAGGAGGCTAACTTAGCCTTCTCCTACAGTCAAGGAGCCTAACTGGAGCACTCCGGGGGTGATCTGAGTGATATTAATGCACCTAATTGCTAACTGGTGGTTACAATCAGTTCAACCAATCATTTAAGGCACCTCCTCTCATTAAATATATTCTTTAATGATTATTTATTATTATTTAACGAAATCTGGAGTCAACAGGGGCGCCTCCACCAACTTCTGATGATTAGTTCAGCTTCAGTTAACCTCATCGGGGTTCATTGAAGTCATTGAAGCACTAGCACTTGATGGTTGGCTTGCTATGACATTTGTTTGATCTCTTTCAGTTGAGATTCAGTCATTTATTGCACTCTAACTTTAGTTAGGGTTTGGTGAGTCAATTAGGGTTTTGGTCAAGTGGTTAACTGAGTGTGAACCAATGGCTTACAATGAGTTAATCTAGACTCACTCATTGAATTCGAATGACCTCTTTAGGTATTCGAATTCCTCATTGATTCAAGCTATTGCTTGACATTGTTATTGTAACTATTCATTGTTTATTGAATATACAGAGAGGAAACCATTCTGGTTTCGATTAACACCATTTCTGAGTTATTTCTTGATTATTTCTTGATGAGATTGATTATTTGTTCCTAGATCAATGTGCAAGATTAATATGGTATCAGAGCTTACGACAGGACGCAGATCTATCTCTCAAAAACAAGCTTTTGGATAGATTTCTCCATGAAAAGTGAGCAATAGCTCAAAAATCCAGCACTGCACCAGAAGCCAAGGCTTACCACTCAATACCTCAAGTAAAGAACTTGTTGATCAAGCTTGCTTGATTGACTATGTTGGGTGTGATGAAAGCCTAGAATGTGTAGGCTATCCAACCTTATTTTTCCCTTTCTGTTTTGATTTTCAGGTTTCTACAGGTGAAGCATTCGCTCCAACACATCCAGATGGCCTCCTCGGCAGATCTCTTGACTCCATAAAATTTCCACTCATGGAAAAGTGATACGGAGATTCAGCTATGCTCCAAAGGAATTTTTAGAGTCACCATGGACACTGAAGTTGAGCCTGGAGCCGCCATAGAAAAATCAAGATTCTTGAACAAGAAGGATGAATCCTTCGGTTTCTTATGCTTCTCTATTTCCCGAGACCTTCTCTTCCATCTTACGGATTTGAAGACACCGAAAGAAATATGGGACAAATTAGAATCTCTATAAAGAAAGCATGATGACTTGAGGGTTTACCAGCTTGAAAATGAACTCATGTCTCTCCAACCTTCCAATTTCGAGACTCTGAATGATTTCTTTACAAAGTTCAAGCATATTATTTTACTCTTGAAGCAATGTAACGTGGAGAAGGAGGCTGATTAGTTCATCCTTGCCATACTCTCCAAACTCAAGGCTAATTATTCAATTTTTGTTTCTACATTTCATGCGAGGAAGCTCACAACCCCTGGATGGAAGATGCCTACACTCAATGCCTTCATTGAGTCCCTAACAAATGAACATGACAAGCTTGTCCAGATGGGGATCATCCGATCTTCCTGTGATCAAGCCCTCCATGTCTCGAGGCCCAAAGATCTGAAGGGTAAAGGAAAGCGGAAAAAAAATCAGAAAACTAAATTTGATGCTCCCAAGCCTAGAATTGAAAACCAGCAGCATGATGAATCTTCTGGCTCAAGGAAGAAAAAAGGAAAAGGGCACAATGGGAAAGAAAAAGTCAAGTGTTCTTACTGCGGGAAGGGTTTTCACCTTGAACATGCCTGCATGAAGAAAAATCTTGATGAAGCAACCTCTCTCCTTGAGAGGAATCACATCAATCTTACGGAGAGCTTTCAGAGGAGAGATCACCAAGATTGAGAACCACAGCATGAGAAAGGTCATGCCCTCATGGAAAGCACTTCGAAGTCCAAAGCACTGCTAATTGACTCTGGAGCTTCGAATCACATGATGGCTGAAAAATACTCCTTTTCATCCTTGGAGACCGGAAAATCCATCCTCATCCACATGAGAGATGACTCCACCATCATTTTCGAAGGACAAGGTACTGTAGATCTTGAAAATGGTTTTTTCTCTAATGTTTTGTATGTACCGTCTCTAGCAGCAAATCTACTTAGTGTCTATCAGATGACACATACAAGAATTCCTAAGAGAGTCTCTTTCAGCCCAAATGATGTTGAGATAACAGAAATTTCATCCAGGAAACTCATGGCAAAAGGCCTTGCAAATCATCATGCAAAATCCTATGAGTTCTCTCACTTTGTTGCGGATGCAAAGCCCACTGCTCTACTAACTCATGGAAATGAGGTTAGTAGGCTGTGGCATGATAAGTTTGGCCATATTAATTTCAAATATTTGTATCAATTACAGAAAAAATCCATGGTTGAAGGCCTCCCAGTCATCAAGGCAACCACGGGAATTTGCAAGGGCTGTGTGATTGGAAAACACCCTGAGCACAAGTTCGATCGGGGGAAGGCAAACCGAGCTACAAGCATATTCGGGCTGATACATTATAATATCAGTGGTCCCATGCCTGTCACATCCATGAATGGATCAAGGTACCTCCTTACTTTTATTGATGATTTTTCAAGGTATACATGGGTTTTCTTTCGCAAAAAGAAATTAGAAGTATGTGAAAAATTTTCTGAATTGAAGGCCTTGATCGAAAATGCCTCTAGGCTTAAGATCAAGATATTGAGATATGATAATGGAGGGGATTATGTCAGTAATGAGTTTTTGTACATATAATCCCAAATCGGTATTCAGGTCCAGCATTCAATTCCCTACACTCCCCAGCAGAACGGAGTAGCGAAAAGGAAGAATCGGTCTCTCAAGGAGATGACCACCTGTATGTTGGAGTCAAAGAAGCTTGCTGCAAATTTGTGGGCTGAAGTAATGCATGTTATAGAATACATTCAAAACAAGGTTCCACACTCATCAATGAAAGGAAAGACTCCTTTTGAAGCATACTTCGGACACAAGCCGGATGTGTCGAACCTACGGGTGTTTGGGTCCACTGCATGGGCTCGGATTCCACTTGATAAAAGAAGGGCTTTGCAACCGCAAAGCATAGAATGTATGTTTATTGGGTATATTGATTAATCTAAAGGATTCAAGCTTCTGGATATCAAGACCAAACAGATCATCATCGATAGAAGTGTCAAGTTCGATGAGCCTCTTCAGGAGATGGAACTAGTGAAGGAGAAAACTGCTGAATTTCCTTCCTATTCTACTGAATATTTGGATGATGAAATTGGGGGTGATGACCTTGATTTGGATCCTCTGATTTCTAATATTAGTGTACAGCAATCATCAGATGCTGAATCAGAACCTGAAGTGCAAAATCATCTTCCTACATGGGCCCAACAAACACTCTCCTCCGCAGGAGACAACATTGGAAATCCGGATGATCCAAGGAGAACCCGGTCTGATTTCCAAAGACCAGGTATTGCGCTCTCTTGTTCTGATAATTTGCTGTCCAAAACTTGTTATTTGATGATTATTTCAGATCCAAAATCCTACTGCCTTGCTTGGAATGATCCGATATGGCAAGTTGCCATGGATGAAGAGATGAATTCTCTTCAGAAAAACACTACTTGGGAGCTAGTTTCTCTTCCTCCGGGAAGGAAATTGGTTCAATGCAAGTGGGTGTTTCGGAAAAATATTGCTGCTAATGGAAGAAACTGAAAATATAAGGCAATGCTGGTAGCAAAAGGTTTCTCTCAATTCCAAGGAGTGGACTACCATGAGACCTTTGCACCGATTGCAAAAATGGACTCCATCCGCCTTGTTTTGGCAATTTCAGCATCCAAGCACTGGGAGGTGCATCAAATGGATGTTAAGTCAGCCTTTCTGCATGGAGATCTTCATGAGGAGATATACATGAAGCAGCCTGAGGGCTACATCACTGATCCATTTTTGGTTTGCAAGCTAAAGAAGTCACTATACGGGTTAAAACAGGCCCCAAGAGAGTGGTATTCCAAGATGGATGCCTTTCTTCTCTTGCAAAAATTTCAGAGATGTAGATCAGATCCAAATGTGTATTTACAGTAGCATGATAGTCATCTAATTATCATTGTTTTATATGTTCATGACTTACTGGTTACAGGTAGCACAGTTGCCTCCATTTCAACCATCAAAACTACTCTCCACAATGCCTTTGAAATGAGTGATTTGGGGCTTCTAAAACAATTTTTGGGGCTCAAAATTGAGCAAAATTTTGATGTGATTATGGTCACTCAGTCCAAATACACTTCAGACCTGTTAGTCAAGTTTAACATGGCTGAATGTAGACCTGCACCATTCCCTTTCCTTTCAAGGATCAGCCTTGAAGAAGGAAAACACACACCTCCCATGGACTGCACTATCTATCGACAGTTGATTGGTAGCTTGTTGTACTTGACACATTCTAGGCCTGATATTTGTTATGCCATGAATGTTATATCAAGATACATGCAGCAACCTCATGATCTTCATTGGAAGGCAGCCAAGAGGATCCTCCAGTATATTCAGGGAACCATGACCTACAGCATTCACTATGCTGCAGACTCCGAGCTAGAGCTGGTTGGATACACAGATTCCAATTGGGCGGGTGATTCTATTGATTGAAATTCAACTTTCAGATATGTATTCATGTTTGGTGGTGGCCCCATTTGCTGGTCAATCAAAAAGCAGGCTTCCATAGCACTATCTTCAGTAGAGGTCGAGTATCGAGGAGCAGTGAATGCTTGCATCCAAGCAGTTTGGTTGCAAGGCATTCTTTCAGAGTTTGATCTTGGTAGTACTTTGTCCACTATCCTCTTTTGTGACAACCAGAGTGCTATTAATATATCCACGGATCCAGTTACTAGGCAGAGGACCATGCATGTAAAGATTCACATGCACTACATCAAGGAGTTAGTGCATGACAGGAACATCATTCTGCAATACTGCCCGACTGATGAGCAGATTGCAGACATCTTCACCAAGAGATTTTCAGAAAAGAATTTCACTTACCTCCGTTCACTATTGGCGGTTAGTTCATCAGGTTGATTCAGACTACTTTCAGTGTTCAGCTTGAAGGGGGGTTTTCCCACTGGTTTTTCCCTCTTTTCCTCACTTAGTTTGTTTTGAGCATTGTTTCAGTTTCAGCATTGTATAGGGTGACCTATGGCCTTAGTTTCTGAGGCCCGAGCATTTTTATGCTTTTTTGTTTTCTAACTCCTCCTAAGTATAGCTTAAGGGGGGGTGTTGGAGACATTTACCACCATACACACTCTTTTTGGTCAAATTGGCCTAGTTAAACCACTATCCTAAGTATAATTGACATTAATTGAAATCAGTGGAGCATTAATTGACATCATCCAGTCACACCCATGCCTACCTACAGTCAAGGAGGCTAACTTAGCCTTCTCCTACAGTCAAGGAGCCTAACTAGAGCACTCTGGGGGTGATCTAAGTGATATAAATGCACCTAATTGCTAACTGGTGGTTACAATCAGTTCAACCAGTCAGTTAAGGTGCCTCTTCTCATTAAATATATTATTTAATGATTATTTATTATTATTTCATTATTTGGAGTCAACAAGGGCGCCTCCACCAACTTCTGATGATCAGTTCAGCTTCAGTTAACCTCAACGGGGTTCATTGAAGTCATTGAAGCACTAGCACTTGATGCTTGGCTTGCTATGACATGTGTTTGGTCTCTTTTAGTTGATATTCAGTCATTTATTGCACTCCAACTTCAGTTAGGGTTTGGTGAGTCAATTAGGGTTTTGGTCAAGCGGTTAATTGAGTGTGAACCAATGGCTTACAATCAGTTAAGCTAGACTCACTCATTGAATTCGAATGACCTATTTAGGTATTCGAATTCCTCATTGATTCAATCTATTGCTTGACATTGTTATTGTAACTATTCATTGTTTATTGAATATACAGAGAGGAAACCATTCTGGTTCCGATTAACACCATTTCTGAGTTATTTGTTGATTATTTGTTAATGAGATTGATTATTTGTTCCTAGATCCATGTGCAATATTAATACCAACCACTCTTCTATAACTTCAAAAGCGATAATTAATTCTTTCTAAATAATTAAGACATTTCTAATATTATTTTCTCCGATCTTGAACCATTCCTCTATAGATAGAGGATGAATGTATTTTTGGTATAAAACATTCACCCAAAGGCCCTTCCCTTTTAAAATTCTCTAGGATCCCTTGGTAGCCACTCCCTTTGCAAAACCATGTGGACTCTTCAAACCCCAACTACCTAAGTCCTTTGGAAAATGTATCTTATTTTGTGCTACCTAGTGATATGGGTGAATTTCCCTTCCATAAAAACTTTATAGCATAATTTCCTAATCTTCTCCAATGTTCCAATTGGAACATATGCCAATGAAACCCAGTAAACATGTTTGGCTTTTAACATAGATTTCACTAATATCAAGTGCCCCCTCTAGAAATCCATCTCACCACTGAGACATGCCCAATCCCTTCTATTATATGCATTTGGATTTAAATTTGCTCCCTGCAAAAACATTTTCTTGTTTTGATACAATACAAATCTATGTCTATAGGTTCACATTTGGGTCGTCAAGGTTATAATATTTTGCCCTAGGTTATTGATAAATTAGTTGTGTTAACAAATCTGCTTCTTGTAGCAACTTATTTGGTGGGTACTTTGGAAGAGTTTGGAGCATTTTGTTTCTTGTAGGCTTACTTTTGAATTGGATACAACACAAATTTGTGTCTACAAGTCCTTTCTTGTACCTTTAGAGACATGTCTCGGGTTTTTTTACTTTGGAGGTTTGTTATGATACTTTCAGGATCTCTAGTGGCATAAGCTCTAGGAAGAGCTTGTGGTAATTTTTGGTTGATTATTATTTTGAACTTTTGAGGATTGTATTTTGTTTCTATACTAGAAATAAAATTATATTTTTTAAGGAAAAAAACTTAACTTTTGGGTGATTTTTTGTTTTTTGAAAGGCAAAGTTCCATCTTTATCTACTCATTTTTTGGAAGTTCCAACTATTTTCATATTTTTAAAATAGGTTAAAATTCTTAAGAACAAAGTTCCATAGTCAAATTTCCCATCAATTAGTGGGAACTAATTAACCACATAGTCCAAAACTTTTTTGATTTGGGTTGGAATAGACTCATTTTTCCAACATGATTTTGAATAAATCTAATCGGAATTTTTCAAAATCCAATTTACAGTTGTTAAGTTCTATAATTTTGGGTTCCCCAGGGGTTGCTGAGGGTGTTGAATCTATTTCTACCATCAAAATCCCAATTCAAACATAGTTAATCATTGCTTTTGCAAAATAAAAATAGCCAGATTCCGACAAAAAATGACCGTCTGATCCAAATCGTCGAATTTTTAGACATCTCCCTAATTACATTTTGGAAAAAATCATTTTGAATTTGAAAAAAAATCACAAAAAAGGTTCAATTTGTTCACTTTTTACCTTATTCCAAACTTATATAAAAAAAACAAGAGCCACAAGGTGGATACCACCCTAACATACCAAGAATTGGTATGTTATAGGATCTATTACAAGGGAAATTCTATTGGGAATTTTTTTTTGCTGGAAGTAGCAACCATTTCTATCAATTCTAAATATACATATATTTGTTTTCCACCATATATATCCTAATATCCCTATCATTTGTATCAAACATTCTTTATGCATTTTGGAACTTATCTGCTTGGCCTACTGTATTTTTTCCTAAGTATTTGAGCATTTTTATTTATAGATGTGTCTTATTTTTTATTGATTGCATTAAACAAAGCATTGATGCAAAGATGACATTGATTCTAGTTTCACTAATAATTGAATTTGATGGTCCTTTGGTTGATTCTAGATTCCATAGATTTCTAGGATTTTAAATTAACATCAACATTAACCATGTTCAAAGTTGTATACACAATATTGCAAAATAAACTCACTATTCTAGAAGAGGGAAGGTGGAACTGTGTAATTTTTCCAAGCCCCATTATAATTTCGTCATTTATTTATTGAGATCAGTTGAACAAAAAAAAGGATGCATTATTGAACTCTATCCACTATCTCCTTTTGGATAAACTTTGACCAACCATAAATAGATCCATTCACCATTTACAAATAAAGGAAATTAGAAAATAGCTATTTCATTTAACAATGATATCCAATGGTCTCAGTCAAACAAATGACCAACAAAGCACATTTCTATGTTGTCTAGTTTCACCATTATAGATTTTCATTCATCCATGGATTTCGTTGAACTAAAATTGTGTTAACAAGAAAGGTGCTCTTCGTAATTGTCAATGCACATGCCACTCCATGCTTTTCACATGTTACTCTTTGCATATATAAATTGTTAACTCACAATACTATTAGAAAAGTAGTAGCCAATAACAATTTCCAAATTTCTTATAATATAATAATAGATCTACATAACAAATCTATAATATATGTTGAATAATACAACCAATTTTGATCTAGATCTAATAATTAAATTTCACATCAAATAAAATTACAAATCTGTATAAAATCTAAATTATTCAAACATAAAGAAAGAATTCACACAGATAAAGAAATTGAACACCATAATTTATGTGGAAAACCCAATATGGAAAAAACCATGGGGAGGGAAGGATCATTAAATTTTATTACTAACAAACCATATACATCATAATACTTTGTACCAACAAATTCAAACTTGTATCTCTCGAGAAAACAAATGTTATACCAACAATACATATTTATATTGTTTCAATAAACAAATACCACGACCACAAGCCATTGGACGCAAACCACTTGCCCAAAACTATGGTAGAAAAACCTATACAGCTAATTTTAGCTAATTCCAATAATACAATTGGAAAATGAAAAGTGACAACTATTTATTTTATTTTAATAAATATTTAGTCTCACACATAACAATCTCCCACTTGAGACTAAATATGAGCTACTGGTCCATTTTCTCACCATCTTGCATCAAGTCACCCCCAAGCCTGCTAGTCTTCTACAAATTTCTTTCTCATATCTTGGTAGAATTTTAGTGAGCATATTTGCAGGATTCTCAGCTATATTAATCGTTTCCAAGTATCAATTCCCTTCTTCCAATACTTGGTGAATCCAATGTTACCTTAGATCAATGTGCTTGGTATTTCAATGAAATGTTGGGTTTTTTGCCAAGTGAATAACGTTTTGACTATCACAATATGGCACATACTTGTCCTGTTTTATTCCCAAATCACCTATGAATCGTTCCATTCACAACAATTCTTTGCAATCCTATGTTGCATCCAAATATTCTTCCTCTGTTGTGGAGAGACCAACTACTTTTTGTAGCGTAGACACCCAAGGCATTGTTGCACCTGCAAAAGTATATAAGTAACCAGTGGTAGACTTTTTACTATCCACATCACCAGCCATATCTGCATATGTAAAACCTTAAAGCACAATATTATCACCAAAACATAAACAATGATTAATAGTCCCCTTAACATACCTTAAAATCCACTTTACTGCTTCCCAATGTTGTTTTCATGGATTGGAAAGGAATCTGCTCACAACTTCCACTAAATGTGTAATATTTGGTCGTGTACATACCATGGCATATATCAAGCTACCAACCACTGAAGCATAGGGATTCTTTCTCATTTCTTCCTTATCCTTGTCAGCATGAGGGCATAAATCAGTACTTATATTGAAGTGGGTGGCAAGGGGTGTACCAACTAGATTGGAATCCTTCATATTAAACATATCACACAATTTCTAAACATAATTTTATTGTAATAAACGTAACCTTTTGTTCTTTCTGTCACACATAATATTTATTCCTAATTTGTGTTGTGCTGGACCCAAATCCTTGTTTGAAAATGGGTCGTTCAAATCCTTCTTCAACCTGTTAATCATATTTTTATCTTGACCAAAAATCAACATGTCATCAGCATATAATAATAAGACAATGAAATTTCCATTTTGATCTCTTTTGATGTATACACAATGATCTGCATTTAGTCTTTTAAAACCATGATCAAGCAAAAAAGAGTCAAATTTATTATACCATTGGCATGGAGCTTGTTTTAGCCTATACAAAGTCTTCTTCAACTTCCAGACTAGATTATCTTTACCTTTTACTTTGAAACCTTCTGGTTGCTCCATATAGATTTCCTCCTCCAAATCACCATGAAGGAAACCAGTATTTACATCTAACTCTTCACATTCCAAATCTAAAGCAGCAACAAGACCACAAATAACTCTTATTGATGACATTTTAATAACTAGGGCGGGGTGGGGGGTTGTAAAATCAATACCTTGTTCTTTCCCAAATACTTTCACCACTAGCCTTGCTTTGTACCTTTGTTTATTTTACTTACCTTCATGTTTTATTATGTACACCCACTTATTATATAAAACATTTCTTCCTTTCAACCATTCAACCAAATCCCATGTCTTATTGTCATGTAGGGATGTAATATCTTCTTGCATAGACTTTTTCAATTTGATGGTATTATCTCCTTCACATGCTTCCTGAAAACATGTAGGTTCACCTTCACCAGTCAATAAAATATATTTTAAGGGGGGGTACCTTTGTGAATGTCTCTTATTCCTAGTAGAGTTGCTAATTGGTAACTTTTGTGGCAAGATTTCTCCCAGTGGTTGTCGATTTTGTTGATATTCATGTTCTTCTTATTGTTTACCATTTTCATTTTGCTGCAATCTAAGATCATTATTTCCAATAGGATCTTCTTGTAATGGTGGTTGATTTTCCTGTTGATCTCAAATTTTAACAAATTTATGCACCTCCATGCCTTTGTCAACACTTTTAAACAGTTTATCTTCATTAAAAATGGCATCCCTACTTCTAATAAGTTTCCTTTTTATAGGATCCCATAAACAGTAATGTAAATCGTTATCATCATATCCTAAGAAAATGCATTTAATTGGTTTTTCATCCAACTTAAAAATCTGTTCCTTAGGAATATACATATATGCTTCACCAAAAAATCTCAAGTGATTGTAACATAAATCCTTACTAGTCCATATCTTTTTAGGAATGCCACCATCCAATGCAATTGTGGGGGACCGATATATTAAGTATAAAGAAGTATGAATAGCCTCTACCCAAAAAGATTTATGCAAACTAGAATTAGAAAGCATGCTTCTCACCTTATCCATTATTTTCTAATTCATTCTCTCAGCTTTTCCATTTTTCTGCGAGCTATGGGGAACAATTTTTACATGCTTTATACCATGTTTACTACAATATTATTCAAAATCATTGGAGCAAAATTCCTCACCATTATCCATTCTAATACATTTCGATAATATGTTAGTTTTCCTTTCAACAACCATATGGAATTTCTAAAAAGTTTCAAAAACGCGATCTTTCTCTTAATAGGGAAAGCCTGCACCCTTTTGAAAGCATCATCAATAAAAGTGACAAAATAAGCAGCCCCTCCTAGTGATTTTACATTAATTGGACCACAAACATCAAAATGTATCAAATCTAATATTTTTGTATCCCTTTTAGGGCCATCGTGAATAAAAGATACTCTTTTCTATTTACACATAATACAATGCTCACAAAATTTAATTTATGTACCTTTTATTCCTAGTAAAATATTTTGCTCAGCAAGGATTCTTAGTCCTCTTTTAATCATGTGCCCAAGCCATAAGTCTAATGTAGATTTTTCCTTTGCAACACCAACAATATCCGATTTCTCCATATTTGATTTTAATGTGTAGAGAATGACACTTTTCTACCCCTTTGCCACAATAAGTGAACCCTTTACAATTTTTCATCTTCCATCGCCAAAAGCTATGTGGAATCCTAAATCATCTAGCTTCCCAATGGAAATTAGATTCATTCCAAGATCTGGTACATGCCTGGCCTGTTTAAGGAATAAACTACAACCATCTTTTTTTATTATTAAAATGTCTCCTATTCCTTGAATGTTACAAAGGCTTTTATTATCCAAGCAAACTTTACCCATATTACTAGATTTATAAGAAATAAAATTATCTTTACTTGGGGTAGCATGGTAGGAGGCACCATAATCTAAAATCCTATCACTATCATGACTTGAAGTATAAAGACATGCATCTTCATAAGAAACAACAATTAATGCCTCACCTTTTGATGCAATGACAGGAATTTCTTCATTTTAGTTGTTGTCGGCTGACTTTTGCGCATTTTGTCCCCCTTTTAATATTTTGCAATATTTTATAATATGGACTTCTTTTCCACAATGATAGCAAGTTATTCTTCCCGTGTTGGATTTTGACCTACCTTTTGAAATCGACCTCCTTGATTTGTCTCGATATGGTTTCCTTCCACGATCACCAAGGGTTAATTCCTCCATATTTGGCATTACCTTTCCCATAGATTTATTGTGCATTTCTTCATTTAATAAACTATTAGAAACATCTTCAAAATATAATTTACCTTTTGGTGTCCCATTACTTATGGTGACTACCAATTTCTTCCAACTATCAGGCATGGAGCTCAAGAGTAGAAGGGATTGAATCTCATCATCAAATATATTTTTTTATGAAGTGAGTTGGTTCAACACTGTTTGTAGCTCATTTAAATGTTCCTCGACTGAAATTCCTTCCTTTATTTTTAAATTAAACAATCTTTTCATTAAAACTAATTTATTAACTGTTGTATCACATTCATATAAATCATGAAGCTTTTTCCATAAAGATTCAGTTGACTTTTCTTGTGAGAGGCATGGAAATATACTGTGTCTGCCAAATATTGTCAAATAGTGGAAATTATATTTGGATCTTACTTCTCCCAATCTTCATTACTCATGGATGAAGGGTTTTTGACTAAATCCTCGAATTGATAACTGCAGATCTTTCAAGGTGAGAATATATTCCATTTAGATCTCCATATGGTAAAATTACCTAGTAATTTTTTCAATGCTTGATCCGGATTTACGTGTGAACGAAATGAAAAAACATATACATAATCATAAACGCAGACATTTTGCAATGAAAATAGAGATGCAGTAAACACATATTCTATTAAATGGCGGAAATAGAACATACTGTAAATACAACAACTAGAATGGTGGTAGTTATCTATGAGAAGAAATGTGGATGTTATGCTCATTAATACCAAACTAAATACAAAACGAGGCCAAAAGGGCCTATTTATCATATGCATAGGGGATAGAAACCCAAAAGTCCAAAACATGACCCTAGAAGATGAATCATCATAAAGTTTGCGGCCCCAAGGTGGTTAGCTGAACAATCAACTTTCCAAGGTCATAACGTTTACATACGATCTCCGATGTGGGCGCTTGATATCTAGCTGGAAAGGTCTGTCAAGGATTTACATCTTTCAAATCCCGTTTATCATGGACAAAAGCAATCCATATAAATAATTCCATATGAATCTTAACATAAAACATATAATTATCATGGACTATATAATATATCATATAGCAGTTGTAATAGAGAAAAATGTCAATATATGTTTCTAAAGTGGAGTACACTAAAGAGATAGAGGCATGCTTTCATGAGATATCCATGTTTCAAAAATAGAGCGGTATTGTTTTCGTACATGCAACCGAACCCGTGTTTAGCACCACACATTTTCTGATGCAACATGTGAACACAATTTTGGTATGGGAGCTATACAAATTACAAAAAAGGAAAATGTACCTAGACGTTGTAATTTTTGTTTGCATTTTGGTATGGGAGCTATACAAACTACAAAAAAGGAAAATGTGCCTAGAAGTTGTAATGTTTGTTTGCATAGGTTCATGAGCATCCATATATGTACATAGTTTAAGCCTGCGATAGTGGTCTCAAAAAAACAGCAATGTGTTTTCTTGTCTCCATAGTTGAATATGTTCATGTACATTTGACATATACTAAAATGAGAACATCAAGAAAATTGTTATAACTATTAAGTTAACAATATATAACTAGTGATAATGATAAACATCAAAAGGACTAAAGGTTCATAGTCAACATAAATTTAAAATTGAAATCATGGAAAAACAATACAAAACATTAGCTTTTTATATGGCCACCTTAAACATGCTTGCAAAAAAAGTACGAAATACTGACAATTGAGACTCTCATGAAGGATCAGTCTTTCTATTCTTTGAGCTATTATTCAGATGACTTGATATGGAAAAAAACTCGTTGTGAAGAAGAGACCTAAATATTAAACTCGTTGTGAAGAAGAGACCTAAATATTGAGTGGAAGGAGTTTTGAAGGTTTTGTGATTTTTTCAACATATAAGTAGCTTGCAGAAGCTTTGTTTTTTAAACTAAAAAATAGTGTGATTGGCATGAGGCTAGCTATGAAATGTATGGGGAAATATGAACATGTATTTATTTCATAAATGGAGAAAAAAAAACAGCAACATAAGGATCAGTATTTAAAATCATCAAAGGAAAAGGAAAGTGAGAATACATAAATTGTTAGCAAATGATTGAAGTTGCTTGCAATAGTCGAGAAAGAAGTCAAGAGCATTGATATAGTTAAAGGAAGTTTGTCTTGGTCACATGACAAATTTGAAGAATGTTAGTACAAAAGAAAGGGGGATTACTTTTTTGGGGTTTTTTTTCCAATAGTTGTTGTAGCAGGAACGGAAAATACTAAAAGAAATAAAAATAACTAGTGTTGAAATAGAACAAATAATGAAGCAACATATTTTTAACTATGGTTTTGCATACATCAATCAAGATGGATTATCTATGACTTTTATACCCTAAAAGAAAATATGAAGTTTTGAATTACTACTTACTGGAACCAAAAAAAGTGCTTTGAAAAGTCACAAACAATGATCCGAGTGAATGAAAGTTCGGATTGAGCAATTGCTAAGCATTAAATCAAAATTGGGAAAAAAAATTTGGGTGCAATTTTCTTTTCCAGGAGGCATGTCTTTTTTTTTAAACCGAAATAAAAGCTACTAGCAAGTCGGTCGATATATATGCTGCATTTACGGCTTTTTGTATGTTGAGGTGAACTGATATCACATAACTCAACACCTGGTTTGTTTTGTATGGTAGTTTTTTACATTATGCATAAAGAAATTATGCGCAAAGCATATGTGTGAATATACAAAATTGCAATGCAGAAAGTAAAAAAGAAAAAAACGAATTTTTCAAGTTACAGAAAATCACAACAAGCAGCATTATTTAAAATCATCAAAGAGGCGAAGAATACCTGAGAGCATTTTCAAAAAAAACTATTTGTGTCACATCCTAGTTTTTTTTTGAGATGGGGCGAGGGGACAAGAACCAAACCTGTGTTTTTTTTCTACTGGTTCTCAAGGTCTTTCAAGATCAAATATTTTGTTGTACATTGCCAAGGTAAAAAAGAAATTTATGACAAAATATTCCTAAATTGAATATTATTAAACAAACACTTTGACAGTATTATTCATATGAAACAATAACAATTGATGGGCAAATTCATTTCAGCAATGCACCTTGCAAAGTGCATTCTTTTAAACCATCGGTTGTCTCCAAAGTAGCACTCATATCGACTTTATGTTTCCTACTTGCAAAAATTGTAGAGCTGAAAATTTTCTATCATTGGCAAGTTGTAAGTGTTGCAATAGCTTTGACTAGAGGAGCGAAGACACTTTTCAGTTTGAGAACTCCCTATATCTATAAAATACATAGCTATGTAACATTAGAGATTGCAAAAATGATAGAAAGTTAGTGGTTCTATTGTTCAACAAAAAGAAGCTGAAAAAATGTTTTTCTTTGTGTAGCCTAACTTTAAAAAAAAACCTTTGTTTTTATTTGTGCATGGGAAACTTCATACTGCATGAAAAAAATAGATAACAGATCAAATATATAGGGAAAAGGAACCTATGTTTTTTATTCAGCAACCGGTACAAGGTTTTGAATTTCATAATCATCATTCAGTGAATCAATAAATGTGGATGTTGATGTCTGTATCAAATGAATGCCTCTTGCTCCATTTCTAACTATGTTTTTGAAAAGATAAAATGGTGCATCCTAAGAAACCGGATTCGTCCTAGAGGCCCCTCGTGTCCCGTGGGGACACAATTCGATCTGAATTCGTGTCTGATTCGACTTTCAGGCGAATCCGAAAACATGACATGAAAAAATATCAAATCGGACACGAAATCACAGCGTGTCCCGAAAACAGGACATGAATCCCGGAAATAGGACACATAAACGATGGAAAAAGACAGCTGGGTTTGTTTTTAAACAATTTTTTGCCTTTCTTTTTGTCTTTTGCAACAATTTTTTGCCTTTCTTTTTGTCATTTGCAAGGAAGCAATTGGTTGAGAGTGAGTTTTATGTGCAGGTGAAGGAGTTTTGAAGGAGATTTGAAGGCTATCCATTGTTTCCAAGCGATTCCAAGTGCATTCCAGTGGATTTGTGGAGAGGATTGCAAGCTCAATCATCACACAAGAAAAGGAATGTCTCAATTAGCTAGGGCAGGAGGTAGGGGGCAAAGGAAAGGGAGAAATGCACCATCTAGGGCCTCCCCTCCTATTCCACCAAGCACAACCGGTTCTCCTCCTCCGTCAAGTGCTCCATCGGCTGCTAGTGGAGCTCATGCTCCATTTAACCATGTTTTAGCAAGACAACAAGCCCAAGAAAAAAAATACCCTTTGTGGAAGTATGTGACAAGGAAAGATGGGCCTAGGGCAAAGCTTGGTGGGGAAGGCAATGTGTCTTGGAGATGCAATTTTTGCAACCATGAGTTCATGAGCACATATTTCCGGGTTAAGGGCCATTTGTTGGCTCTTCCTTCTTGTGGGATTTCTTCATGCAAAGCGATGAGTGTTAACCAAAGGAGGGATATGGAAAGAGAGGATCATGTTGGCTTAGGGAAGGTGGCAGCAGCAAGCAAGAAAAAAGAGGATGATCCTCTTCAGTTTTTGAGGAAGTCCTCTATCACCAAGACTCCATTTCCACCTAGCATTCACAGGCGTGGGGATACTTATCAAACAAGAAAGAGGCAATCTACAGGTGGTCCAATGGATAGGATTTTCCAACAAGAGGCGTGAGAAGAGGTAGACCTTACCATTGCATTTTTCTTCTACCTCAACTTCATCTCATTCAATGTTGCATGGTCACCATTGTATTTTGAGACGGTTCGAACTATCTTGGAATGAGCTCCAAGTGGTTATGTGCCTCCTGGTTCAGAGAAGATTAGAACCACATTGTTGGTTAAAGCAAAGAAGGAGGTAGATAAAATCCTTGAGCCAATTAGAACAACATGGCCCTCATGCAGTGTGAGTATTGTTTCTAATGGATGGACGGATCCCGCATGCCATCCACTCATCAATTTCATGGTATCTTCCCAAAATGGACCGTTGTTCTTGAAAGCGGTGGATGCTCTTGGGAAATACAAGGATGCACAATTTATGGGTGATTTATTCATCAAAACCATTGAATAAGTAGGTGTTGATTCGTGTGTACAAATCATCACGGACAATGCACTTGTTTGCAAGGCTGCTGGCATGATTGTGGAAGCTAAATATCCACAGGTATGTTCATTTTGGAGGGCCTTTCATTTCTAATTTGCTCATTGTTTGAATTTGGTCATTGCAATGTTAGTGTTGTAGAGTCATTGATACATGCTTTTATTGCTCTTATAGGTTTTTTGGACACCTTGCATTGTCCATTTCTTGAATTTAGCACTGAAAGCCATTGCTTTGGATGTGACATGGATTGGCAACCTTATTGAGGATGCACGCCATATCCGTAACTTTGTACAAAACCACACAAATGCCCTCACCATCTACAAACAGTACACACAGCTTTCATTGCTAAAGATTGCAGATACTCGGTTTGCTTCCTCATTCATCATGCTGAAGAGGTTGAGGGAGGTCAAAACCGCTCTTGGGTCCATGGTGATTTCAGAGTTTTGGGCTTTTTGGAGAAAGACGAATTAGGGTGCTTCACAAAAGGTGAAGGACAGGGTGTTAGATGATGGTTGGTGGGACACGGTAGATCTTAGCATTAAGATCATGGAGCCAATCATTTCTTTGTTGCGGTTTACAGACATGGACCAGCCCATCTTAGCAGAAGTTTATGAGGGGTGGGATTCCATGATTGAGTCCATGAGGTCCATTGTCATGGAGAATGAGTGTCTCGAGTATGGGACATCGACAGAAAACTTATGGACCATTATTCAGGATATTCTTATCTCCAGGTGGGATAAGAATTGCACACCTTTGCATTGCTTGGCCCACTCCTTGAACCCCAAGTTCTACACTCAGGAGTGGCTCACTGGTGGATCGGGGGCCTCACACAGAGTCCCTCCTCACATGGATGCAGAGATTGTACATGGGAGGAAGATAGCACTTAAATGGCTATTTCAGGATAGTGACATGCTTGAGGAGGCGGAGGAGGGCTTTGTATATTTTTCCACTAGCACTAGAAGATTTGGAGGCTATGATGTGCTTAGAGATAGGGGGGTAAGAAACCCTATGCTTGGTGGGAAACTCATGGGGCAACATCCCCTATTCTTCAGAAGTTAGCCTTGAGGATCATCTCTCAAGTTACATCATCCTCTTGTTATGAGAGGAATTGGAGCACATATGGGAACTTGTACAGTGTGAAGAAGAGCAGGCTTGAGCAGTCGAGGGCAGAGTCAATGGTGTATGCGCACTCCAACCTTCGTCTTATTTACAGGAAGAGGGAGGAGTGGGTGAAGGGAAATACAAAGATGTGGGATGTCTTTCCTGATGATATGGGTTTGGACAGCAGTATTGAGTTGGAATTAGCCAACATGGATCTTAATGATCCAGTGCTAGAGCCGGTCACTTTTGATGATAGTGATCGTATAAAGGGGTCGTCCTCCACAGCAGCAGATGCAGATCATCAGATGGGCAGAGAGGAGGATGAGAATCAGGGCAGGGGTAGTGATGAGTATGTTGATGTTGATTCAGGCATGGAGGAGGACTACTGACATACGGGATTCTCCCATCTTGATCCACCCCTTTTTGTATTTACTATTAGACTTTAGTCTATTTGGCATTTGCCAGTGCCCGGTGGCATTCCAACATATATGTACATTGTATACATTTTGATTTTGATGACTTAATGAGAAATATGGTTCCGACATGCATCTATGTGTCTCATTGTGATTTGTGAATGACAAATGTGTTGTGAATCGTGACTTGTTCAATGATCATTAATGTGTTTTTATTCTAATTTCTATTGAATATTTGTAAATGTTCTAGTTTCTAAATATTTTTGGATCTATATGTCTATATTTTTAAATTTTAATATATATTTTTAATATATATATATATATATATATATATATATATATATATATATATGTATGTATGTATGTATGTATGTATATAAAACGTATACTACGTGTCCTGGTTCCGGGGGTCATCGTGTCCGTGTCGGACTCTCATATTTTCTTGTCCTTCATGTCCCGTGTCCTCGTGTCAGGTGACTTAGGGTGCATCACTAAATGCAATTTATTTTTGCACCAGGTGCAAGAAAAGGTATTTATATGCTTCGCCGACTTGTAGCTGTATAAGTTAGAAAGAACCAAATGTCAGTACTTTTGAATGATTGAACAAAAACTTATATATATCTATATGTGTGTGTGTGTGGGGCGAAGTAGCACTAAAAAAAGATCAGAAGTTTATTTTATAATGACTATATTTATATGCAAACAACATAATTTTATAGTTGAGTGGTCGTTCATTGTTTCACCATCTTTGACATAGAAATCAAACTGTCGGTTTTTATATTGAGTTGTGATAGTTATTGTTGCAACTGTGCCTACAACATAATTATCATTTGAAAACAAAAGTTCACTCATTGTCATATCTTGAGGAAGTCTCTACATTGCGCAAACTAAATCAATTGTTTCAATTATAGTGTTTGATAAAATGACGATCGAATATTTTGCATCTCCTCTTTCATATTGTCCTTTCTTTTTTAGACCAAACTTGTTGATCGGAACACTTTTTCTAGCTTTGGAGGAAACCAACAAATCATTTGATTAAGTTGTCATTAACACTGGTTGTGATATTCATTTGTCTATCGTTGTCTACCAAATCTACATGCAAAAAAATTTCTTTGACAAAGGAATCCTAATTTTTGTTTTGCGAAGGGCCATACAAAACCAGAACATCCCCTTCAAAAACATTGGCATAAGTTGTTGTGCAAATCTGTATGATGGTAGATGGTTGCATTGGTGCTTGTTTTATTCTACAATGTACAGAAACAACTCACAGTATGAACATACATGAAGACATTGCAATTATCAAAGCGACAATGAAAAGGGTTAGATATTGAATCTATGCAATGCAATAATATAGGAACGAGAATAAACTCTTGGCACTATCTTTGTTTGTTGTTGTGTCTGTTGTTGGTCTCTTTGTGTCGAAAATTTTGTCCATTGTTGGATTATTTTCTTGTTCCATTGTTTCCATCAGAGCTATTAACCCAATGCAACTTTTCTTGTTCATGTGTTTGTCACAATTGTTATGTAGTAGAAACTCTATGCACTGCATTTATGTTCAGACATGAACAAAGAAAGCAAGTGTAAAATGGCATTGTACATTAGAAAAGCATTGTAGGAAAATGTGGAGAAAATTACGTAGACAAAAAAAACAATTCAATGGAATGGCATTTTGTATACGTAACTAGAATCTAATCCTTATAGCAGCCAATGGCCACAACATTTTTTTGTGACAAATTGTCTGTTTGTTTTCGTTTTTATTTTATTTCTACTTCGTTGCTTATGTCTATAATGTGGACAATGTATCATTTGTGTTTTTTTTTTGCATATTGCTTGTAAAAAAATTTAAGCACTGTTTATTTAATGTTATTGTTTTCCTTGTTTTTTTTGCTTTGTTGATGTATAGAGAAGCATATAAAAGAGGAGTGCTCTAAAAAGAAAATGTTTTTTCTTTTTACTACATGTGTGCAAAACAACACAAAAGAAAATTAAATTGCTTAGTATATTTTCTAATACCGGGAAATAATTGCAGATGTTGGTGCAATGATTTTCTAACGAGGTGTCATTGTTTTGAATAATGAAGCCAATAGCTAGTAGTCTATGTGCATGTTTATAGGAATTGAAAAGAAACTGGAATTCTGGTCAATCCAATATGCATCTAAAATAGTAAAAACAATATTGGTGGTTTTGAGGGTTGTTCAAATATGGTCAATCATCGAACGTGAAACAGTTGTTGGTTTTGTTTGTTGTAAGCGTTGCATAAAATATTTTTTTCTTTGAAGATGTTTCTTGTATCATGTCGATGTTAAAGTCGCCTACTATTGGAAAATGCTCATTTTTTTATGGTATTTGAAAAAATTTGCTCTAATATATAAAGGGGTTTCAAGTTGAGCATGCGGTCCAACATATATGTTAACTAACTTTAACATAGTACCTCCTAATAATATATTTTTGGCAATTTCCTCTATTGATTTTTCGACGTAATTTTTCTTATTCGACAATAATAAAAAATTCCAATCAATGTAAGAATATCGTGCACCAAAAATGTTTCTAGACTATTGTAGTTGTCTTTGATTTTGTTTTCATCAAGCGACAGGTGCAATTGTCTCTCTTGTAAAAATATTATGTCTGATTGCATCAACTCATTTTTATTTGTGATGTCATTAATGTGCAAACACAGGTTGCCAGTATTCAAAGAACAAACAAGGAAATTTTCCTTGTTTGGTATCGAATTCAAGCCATATTGAAAATTCCATGGGCATTGTTTTTGTAGCCTGGTTATTTCAGCAGCTATGGTTGGACAAGGGGAAAATTGTTTTTTTCTCTAGCTTGTTTAAAAGATAAATACATTTCATATCTTTGACACACCAAAGGGATTTGTAAACAAGCCCATGTTTTTAATTCCTTTTGGATCAAATTCCAACTTGTCCATAGTGAAACCTTGTGCTCTATGGATAGTGCGTGCACAAGCTATTTGTATTGGAAATTGTGTCCGCATGACATTTTTGTTATTTTCAGTAGTTGTTTGCAATGTGACTCTTTTGATCAGTGTCCATGAAGATTTGATTTCATAAATAAAAAGGTAGTGCATTTTCTTTAGTTCCATTTTCCCAATTTTTGTGTCCATAAATTCGATTCAAACAAATTCATGCTATAATATCTAAACAATCCTTCGGCATCGTTTACCAAACCATGTTTAGTTGATTAGGTTCCTACTACGAGTTCAACAAGCATGTTTTTCTTCATTGTTATTGTAGAAGGAAAGTTCATTGTCTTTCATGTGTGTTTGGTTTTGTCAAGTGGATCAATTTCTTTATCATGTGCCACAAAGGAATTGGTTCTTCATTGATAATTGATAGAATTTTTGAATTATGTTGTTGTACATCTTTGTTAGTGTGAAATAGATAAGGGAATGTTGGATCCATTGGCGATAGTTTGTAACAGTGTCAGTTTATGAATTCAATGCCATCCATTGTATGTGAGCATGTTCACATTCTATTTAGAACATCTATAAATTCTTGTTTTTTATTTGACTACTATTTTTAAGTCATAGAATCTGACATTGTCAAACCAAAAGCTATAGGGAAATTTTTGTTGATGTAATTTAGGTTGTTCAAAAATTGAGGAATCGTGAAGTCGTGCTTGACAAAACTCGCTATAGAAAACAACATCAAGAGCCTCAAAAGGCTTTGTTGCAATGTGCATAATTTCTCTTAGTCTCTTGTCTACGTTAAAGAACATTTGAGATCCTATTAAAGAGACTTCATCTATCAACAAGATTTCCAGCTATGCATATTCCTTTGTCAACAGGTTTAGGGTATTGGAATTCAAAAGGACCATTTTTGAAGTGCCAAATGGAAGTCTTAGAGTAGATTGGACTGTAAACCCACCAACATTCTATGTAGCTTTTCTAGTGAGTATAAGAATCAGGCCTTTTCTTTTTAGAGGATCACTTTCAATTTGTTTGTCATAATATTGTAATAAACCATGGACCTACTAATTGTTTTTGCAGTATGTGTTTTTCATGTTCCTGCTCCACTAGTCAAGAACAAGTAGATTGGAGTAAAGGGATCATTTCTTTTCCATGTGATAAATTGTTTTGCAATTGTTTCTTGCTCATTGTTCAATGTTTTCCTAGGAGAATGATATTCTTCTATAGAAAGCATAAAAGGTTTTTTGACAGTTGCAGCAAGGGTCAATTCCATGCATTGTCTACTTGGGAATATTGTCTGGTAGGTCATTATGAATGCCATATTGTTGAAATGATGAAATTCTAGCCATTTTGTTTTCTGGTGGAACAGAACAACACACCTGGGTATTACTCTCTACAATGGCTTCAGATGTGTTATCAATACAACCCCATCTTTTTATGTTTTTTCTACAAACTTTTGTTCAACAACATCTATATGTTATTTGCATAACATAAATGCTTGAGACCATGTTTTGAATTTTTTTTTGTGAAAGACACATTTGTCCCTATGTGGAAGAAAGAGGATCAATTTTTCTTGGTAAAAATTCTCAGGATCTTTTTTGTTGTTGTAATGTATGTAGCGTATGATGCATGGTCTATTTCTTTTGATTGTTGTTCCATGCATAGAGAAATAAGAAGATGAAAATTATGCCAATGAAATGTTTTCAAGCTCTTCAGGACGCACCATGTCTTTGTATAAAACAAAAGCAAAGACAATGTATTATGAGTCTTCAAGCTCTTGTTCCAAAAGTAGAGGCTTGTTCAAAACAACTACTTTCCTATCATCTGGTGCAGTGTTTATGAAAAATGTCTTCCTTGATGATGAATAAATAGGCAATGATAAAATGACATGGACTACTTATCTAATGGAAATTTATTGCATATTCAAGACTGCATTGCCAAGTTTGCATATGGTTTCAATTTTCCCATTACTCTTAGCAAGACACTGGTCCTTGATTTTTTTAAATGCAATTGTCATATTTCGATCAAATTTGTTATGTAAGAACTAAAATATGTTGTTGTTGCATAGGCATCCAACACAAACAATGCATCTGTATTTGCTCCCATAGCTTTTGTATTTCCTTTGAAAATGGGTTGATACAAAGGTCAAAAGGATCTCATCTTTGTATCAATGTAGGGAGATCAAGCAAAGAGCGAAGCAATAAAATGTAAGTGTCTCTTGTTGATTAGAAGTCCATCCATTAGTTGTCAAAGCTAGTGGTTTTTTGGTATCCACGATGGAGAGAATTTTTAATACCATAGTTTTATCAATAGGGGGTTGTAGGAAGTTGAACCTGCACTTAGAATGTTGATTTTTCTACAAGTTTTTGTGTGGTGATGTGTTTGAATCTTTAAAATATTTTCATGTAGGAAATAATATTATGTATACATGTAGCAATCAACGAAAGCACCAATTTCTTGTCAATAATTTTTCCATATATTGGTGCTTCTTCAATCCATAATACAAATATCTGGGTGTTCTCTAATTAATGAATCAATTGTTTGTTCTGGAAAATTGCTAGCTGCACTTGATTTGCTAGTTTCTGCAACTTGTTTCAACACTTTGCATAGAGGACTCCAAAGATGTTCTGCACTTGTAAATGTAATGAAAAATGTTGCAGGGCCAAGTTGTCAAATCATAGCAAAAAGATATTTTTTTAAATTTTCATAATAGTCCGACGACATTCTTATCACTTTAAATAAACGATATGCTATTGGAGTTTTAAGAATTTTCTCGAGATTGGATTTTTATTTCACTTCTTTTGTTATTTTTTTTTCCTATTAGTTAACCAATGTGGACTGATATCCTATAAATATTAGATAGTTGCTTTATAATGAATTTAACCTCCTTGAAGAACACACTTGTCCCATGTCTTTCAAAGTCTTTACTATTGTTCTCAAGTTCCCATTTTTCTATATGTTGATAGGAGAAGCGATCAAGAATGTCTTCTAGTATATTAAATCCAAAAAAGAGTGTAGGGAAATTCAATACCTCATAATAATTATCTTGAAATATTCCTAATGGACTAAAGTGTTTATATGTTTCTATTTCTATTATTTTATTGCTCAAGATGTCTAGAACTTGTGATTCCCCATATCCATGTATCAATGTTTCAGATGCTAACTCTATGTAATTTTCATTTTCATTTGTTTTTGTTTCTTTGGTAGGGGATAAAGTGTTTTCCTCTTTCTCTATTGTTATATTAAATATATATTCCCAATTATTGTTGAAAAAAATTCCTCCATCTTTATAGAGCTTGGTTTTGCACAGGTCTTTAAGTGCAGCCGTCACAACATTTAGTCGAATATTTCTAGACATGAATGCATTTTTGTACTCTAATTTTCTTTTTAGCATAACAACAATCGTTGTTGTTTCATCCAGGTTTATAGGCAATGCCAAATTAATCTTGTGTAGATCATTTGACACATTTCTTATTGTTCCAATGAGGCCTAACTGTGCTTTTTTATCGCCAAGTTGTCTAAATTGTGCAAATGTTATTCTAGGTGACACCAAAGGCTCTTCCAATGATGTTAATGCACTCACATATGGAATATTAACAATACTGCACCGAATTTGTGAAGGTGATGCGTATGTTGGGAACTTCTCGTTGGTTAGTTCCTTTTGAAAAAAATTTGCAAATCTTGTTTTGAATTGAATGGAGATCATAGTTTTTAAGAAACGCAAAAGAGCTAATTGCCAATGTTGTTCCTTTGTCAATTGTGTACGCATATCAGCTTTGAAATGCAATCGTTGGAAAATGACACATGGGTGTATGGGTGTATCTTGAACAAATTAAAGGTATTGAGCTATTCCTTTGTATCCTTAAAAACATGTATTGTTGTTCTATGATATTTAGCATCTCTTTTGTTTTTTCCAAATATTCCAACTCAATGCAATTGTTTTCTTTAATGTGTTTTTTAAAAAGGAACATTTTTCATTTTTTTCCTATGTTTTTTTTTGTTGGGAAAGGACTAATATTTTCATTTATTAAACTAAAACTTTGCAAAGTGTTTGGGTCAATAGCCATACTTATTAAAGGTTTGAAGTGGGAATGTGAATATGTCACATGATGCTATAGCAGATATGTCACTTTAGATGATTTGTCTCTAGGGAAAAACATTGCAATAATATTTGTGTAGCCAATACTCCATAGGTATATGTTAATGTCTAGCATTTCACACAACCATTGAATGAAAAATTGGTCTCCTTCTATATATCCAATGCAATATGGCTTTTTAAATTGTATAACATATGCTTTCCACTAGGGAAAGAAACTTTCCAACTGGCCATATTTGTAGCTAAATATGTTTCTAGTATTTTGATCGCTTTGTTTCCATTTCCAAAGAGACAATTGCAAATGTTTTGTGCAATTGTTTTTCTAAGACTAAAACTATCACAGAAAGCTATCGATGTGCAAATAGATCAAAAAAAGACTCATGGAAATCTGCATTAGCTTGAGGAACAATCTCTAGTCCTTCTTGTTGTTCGCAAAGAGAAAATGTCTGCTTCGTTATTTTGCATGTTCCTATGTTAGGGTTTGCAAAAATTGGTTGGGACATATGTTTATTGTTTTGTTGGCACTTATACGAAAGCAATGGATCAAAGTGACCAATTTTCGGTGTTTAATAATGGAAAATTAGATTGTAGCAATAGCCAATTTCTCTACTATTAAAATGAAGGTACCTTGTGTGTTTTTTCAATGACCAAACACTTACAGGTACTTTTAACCAATTGGAAAACCATTTGATACAAAAAATGTCACCCCAAAGTATAAGCGGGTTTTTTTCGTTTGGTTGCGAAGGAGTTTGGGACATACAATTTAGATATTCATCAACATTTGAAATCCTATGCAAATATTTCAAGTATTCAATAGCCAACTCTGTTCACAATGATTCAACAGTACCAAGGTATCCACATTCCAAACAATCATAGAAATGGTTAATTGTCCCTTCTCTTATCTCAATTGATGTATATAAAAAATGGACAAGATTAGCTAATGCATCAAACAAACAATATCTAGGATTATAATAGAAATATTGTAATCGAAACAAGTGTGATTGATCCAAACACCTATTTATTTCCTTCCATTATGATTTTCTTAGTGTGAACACATTTGTGTATGAAAGATTGCAACTTGCATCTATTTTTTCTCTAGATCTATTCAAAACTAGAGCAAGAAGAAAGGGGCCTTGTTGTTTCCTCTTTTTTATTCCTTTGTCCATGATTTTCTATATCGCAATAGAAACAAGATTAAACACATGCGCATTCAAAATACGCATGAAATATCTAGCAAAGAAAAACATTGGAAAAAAAAATGAGTTATAAACAAAGGTGAGAAACAAAGTAAATAGAAGGAGTTGAATACATTTGACAATTATTATGATTGTCCACAACAATTATTTGACATTCATTCATATGCAAGAGGGAATTGTAACACATTCCTTGTTATTGAAAGAAGACAAGAATTTAAAATATTCACGCAGACGCTACAACTCTGTTCTTCATTTCATCAACCATTCTTTCATACATTCATTCACACACTTTCATGCACACCCACTCGTGTCGTATCTAATTATTACATTTGACATTTTAATATAGAATTATATCAAACTGACAAATCCGAATAGGAAGAATCTGAACTCCTAAGAAAGTAAATCTACAACTAACTTATCCTCGAGCAAACTCTTACAAGATTCAAGGACATCGGTGGAAAATTCCCATTATTACATCCAAACCAATCCTATCTATAAAACATATTACAAGTAACTAACAACTGACCCTATCCTTCTAGAAATTATTACATGGAAGCGGAAAAATAACATTTCCTGCTCAATCAGCAAACAAAGGACTTTAATTTGATGCTCCCGCATCAACCTATCATATCCCAACATACTCTACCATAAATTGCATATCCTAATCTAACGTTGCCTCCATATACTAATTTACAATAACATAGCCTATGATCAAACCTCAATTCTAATCTCCATTTGCAAATTATTATGCATCATAAGCATAGAACCACGGGGGATTCACCTTGTTGAGCAATATCTTATCACATTCATTCATAAAGGGGGGTTTTTAATTGTGAAAAATAAGGTCAATATATTATAGGCATTGGGGTAGGGAATAAGGTATGGGGGTTTATAGGTATTGGGGAGGTATAAAAAGGGGTTTCTATTAAAAATAAGGAATATATCATAAAAATAAGGTTTTAATTTTGACTTTAGTACCATATCATCACGTTTTAATAAAGACAGTATGCCAAACTCATATGGTATAGAGATACCATATTAGTTTGGCATACTATATCTATACCATATGAGTTGGTGGGTGGAATATCAAGAACCGGGACTGGTTCAGCTTATCACTCAGATTGAAAAGTTGTTGGATGGTACTTAATGGTGAGGGAATTTGGTCCCACATTATTAAGCATAAATAATTAAAAGATTAGCCGGTGGATGATTGGTTACGTCTTCAGAATTTCACGGTCCATGGAGCTTCCTATATTTGGAATGGATTCATCAGATCTCTTGCTTGGATCACCAGGTATTTGGGCTGGAAGGTTGAGAATGGAAAAAGAATAAGAATTGGTGTGGATCCTGTGGCATGCTTAAACTTTGGTTTTGTGCTTCTGGATGATTTTAGAAGTTACCTAGAAGACTATGGTATAACATCACTCTATCATTCCCGTAACTTGGGGGGTGGTTCTTCTTCTATGTCATATTTGCTTACTGCTAAAGATATGGATTTGGGTGTCTATTGGAAGGATCTTTGGACCGACTATGTCAAAGGATTATCACATGGTTGTATCAGAATCGTTGAGAAAAAGGACTCTCTGCTATGGATGTTCAACAACGCCATGAGAATGGTCAATACAAAGCTAGCTTACAGAATGGTCAGAATGGAATGATTCAGCTTTAATAGCTTTGAGCTAGACTACTCTTTTTATCACATCTTTGATGTCTTTTTTCATGAGTATGGAAGGATTTGTTATTACATATTACATCCTCTTGGATGTCTGAGGTAGACTTTGTTCTCCTCTTGTTTCAGTTTCGGCATTCCCACAAGTGCCTCCTTGGATAAGCCATGTCTTGGCTTACTTGTATACTAATGTAGCCGTCATGGAAATGAGGATGGAGTTGGGTCGATATCCCATGTTGTCCTGATGACTGTGGATTAATATTGGGTTGTTGATTCCTCATTGTATCCTACTGCTTGAGTCTTGATTAAGAAATGATGCTAGGGGGCAGAATCTCTTTGAGAGACTAAGATTTTATTTTTATCAATTGGACATATTCATTATTGAGAAGGCCCACCTTGTGCTGTAACAATTACCTTTGATTCTAATCAATATCAAGAAACGACTACTTTTCTTCTGGAAAAAAAACTACCTCAAGGTTACTTTAAACCATAAAAACTATAAACCATGCAAACTATACATTTAACTTAAAGCATTACAATTCAATTACAAAAATTTTGTAGAACCATTAAAATGCATTGAACAATGTGAAGAAGGATTGGAATATATATATATATATATGAATAATACAATTACAAATTTTGTAGAACCATTGAAATGCATTGAACAATGTGAAGAAGGATTGGAATATATATATATATATATATGGAGAACACGATATGTTATTCTTGCTATGTTGATGAAAGTTGTAGCAAGGAAGGCATCTTACCAAAGGAAGGCATCGTACAAAAGGTTTAAAGTATGCTCAGTCAAGCTATGAAGAGTGAGAATGTAACTACACTATTTCAGATAATGGTAAGGGAAACTGTTCAAAAGTATACACTTTAATATTGACAGAAATGCATTCAACAGGGTAGAGAAACCAAACTGATCTAAAAATTTATACGCTAATATATTAGGGTGTCATCTTTTTGACGTGAATTCCCTCGCCGTGATATGTGAAAGGGGCATATGCAAAAATACTATGAACTTGAAACAAACTACAAGCCATGTTGGTTTGAATATCAATCACAAAGGATTTGGTTAACGTGGTGATTATTTTAAGCCTAAACTTATAGCATCTCTGGCTTATTGCTTATTATCAGAGCACAACATTCGAGAAATGATTAATTGAAAGAACAGAAACTTACACATTATTTATCAAGAACACCATAGCAAAAGAGTCAAATTTGGCTAGCTCATTTTGTTATGGGTCTCCTCACAAAAGCGACCCGAGTTCAATCCTCTTAATGGTGAGTTAGTTGAGAGAAGAGGGTTGGTGTGGCCCAGGCCAGGTTCCATCCCTAAGTAACTTTGACGGCTTAGATGCCCTTAGATTGTGATTATCTTAACCAATAGTGAAAATGTACTAACCCCAAATAACAAGCATTTCTTGCAAACCAAAAAAAGAACATAAAAACAAACTAAAATCCAATTCAGATTGCATGAGCATTAAAGCACCAATCTACAATGCTGAAACCACATTTTTCATCTTGACATATTTGCTTTCAGCCAACATAGATTGTAATGTAATAGACCATTCTGCAATGCTAAAACCACATCTTCACCTTGACATATATTTGCTTTCAGCCAACATAGATTGTAATGTAAGAGCTTTTGCAGCAGTTTTATGTATTTATTTACTTTAAACGATGTCCACAGCAATCCAAATTTGCTCCAAATAAGGAATTTTGGAATTAAATAACATCTCAAAGAAGAATATAGGAACAAATGTAGCAAAAATAAAGCAAGCATCGTTACAATCTTATACGAAGGTCAATATCCAACAAAGGGAGGCAAAATCATAATCTAATCCAACACGTATCGGAGGCTTAAAATCTCACTCTATCCCACAAGAAATCTCATTCTAGCCATTTTCATAGGATCACCTTTGATTTAATATAAATATTGTCTATGTCTCTGAATATGAATACCTTGCATTATCTTTTTAGCTAGTGGGAATGTCTCTATTATGAGAAAAAATTAAATTGATATGATATAAAAACAAAAACCCATATATTTCAAATTTCAGGGTATTTGTTTAGGTCATCTCTATTGAACAACCAAGCAAGAGTTATTGCACAACCAAGATAGATTGTTTAAATAAGTGGATATGTTATTTAGTATTGACGAAGTACAAAATGTGGAATCTATTTTAATGTATAAGAAGTATACTATGAATCAAAGTTATAAATATTTTCAAGGAGTTTTCCCAACACCTAATGGACGACATCATTACAAATCCAACTAAATGGGATAATTTTAAGAACACCCCTGAAATTTATACGTATAATAAATGGGTGAATCTCCCTAATATATATAGAATCTTGTAAAATCTTAGCAAATATTTCACTAAACTATTAGATATTGTAAAATATTGGGGAATATTTCACTAAACTATAAGATATTGTAAAATCTTGCCAAAGATTTCACTCAACTATAAGATATTGTATAATATTGGCGAATATTTCAACGAAATATTAAATATTGTAAAAACTTGGCAAATCTTTCATTCGATTCTCCAGATTACTAAGGTAGTGAAATTGAAGAGAATATACCAAAGCTTGAACCTCTCAACTCCTAGAACTTCAAATGAAAAAATGCATGATTGAAGAGACGAGGGATTTATTTATACATTCCACAAGCACCATAGGAGGTGTTGGTGAAACACAACTATACTAATTAGATTCAGGGAAAGTGGGTACTCCACTTTGTATCTCGTCCCTTAATGTTCCAACGGACATGTGGGGACTCAAATCTTGACATACCAACAAACTGATAGAATTGAACACTTTCCATTGTGGAGTGATTATGGCACCCACGAACCATTATTATGACGTGGAGTATTATTGAGACCCAAAACCTTAATATAGTGTATGAATCCCCAATTAGCTTATTTTCCAAATCTTTGATTTTTAAGCTACCCTTTAGGAAAAAATAACCTACTTATTTGTGTATAGATACGAATGCCATTTTTTCCTTTCCTGTGTTGACAATCAAAATATGAATTATGTCATTTTCTTTAGGATTTTTAGAGTTAGTTAGAAGCTTTTAATGGTTATTAAAAATAAGAACATACGCTAACACGAATAGAAAGCACATTAATGCAACACCATGCATATCATTAGAACTACTGTGTTAAAGACTATTTTTCTTAGATAAACTGACGAGGTGTTTGTTTCCATGTCCTTGAAATTTTTGAAAGCATGAAAAATGTGGTAAAATTGTCTTATCACCCTCATTGAATTCAAATGAATAGATATCAAATAGCATAATGTCTACATCTCAGGTCAAACATGCCCTATACATATTATATACAATCATGATGGAAATGAAGCATCATGTTCCACCTAAATCATATATTTATCATACATAACTAGATCTATATCTGGATAATGAAATCAATTACACATCAAAACAAATCACCAAAAAACATTTTACTTATGAATGACCCTTATAAAAAATAAAATATCGTAAAACAAGTATTGAACCTAACAAATTTAGGTCACAAATCAAATTGACGAACTTTACAATACGAATAAAACAATCTACCATTCATGAAATTTTAAATACAAATAAAAGAATCTACCAATATGCTTTGGACAAATCTAAAAGAAGACAACTAAAATAATGACCATTCCATTGTATCCCTGCCATTATAACCAGTGTGCATTCATTTATATTACAAACATCAACAATAACGGACATAAAATATGAACATATACACTCTTATTAACTCCTTAGATCCAATAAAAATTGCAAAGAAAGATCATAATGAAAGCACATTTTAAACAATCGGGTCAAAGTCAATTTGAATATATAAAAACCATGTGATGTCTCTTCATCAATTGTAACATTCACTAACACCATATAAATTTCAGTCGATAGTTTAAACATGACAAGGCATAAAATATATCATATATTTTGAGTTCTATAATACTCTCACATAACCAATACTCCTAGACTAGAATAAAACCCTAATAACATTGAATGACCCCTAATAATCAAGAGTGCACTAGATTTCAATAGGCCTCAAAACGCATCCATGATAAAAAGAAAGATAAAAGGTAAATTTACAATATAATAATATATTGTAACTATGGATAAAAAGCATAAAAATTTTGATAAAAGACATACCATGTTAATTATTGGATGAAAAGGGCGACATGAGTTGTATTCTCTAATAAATTGCATGTGTGCCATGCCCCATCAAGACTTGAGATTTCAGCAATGGATCTATTATGTGAATATTAAAATGTCGAGAAAACTAAGAATGAAAAGTGAAATCACATCAGCCAGAACCTTCACCCTACAAGCACAATTCAATGTGGGTGAACCATGAATCACTATAACCTTTATATAAAAAAGAAATAGCCCCTTATTTTCTCTCTGGTACTGGAAATCAAGGGTTGAAAGAAGGTATCACATGAAATTGACTAAAAATATAGGAAAATGCAACCATATTCCTAAAGTACAAGGAAAATGGAGGGATAAATAACCCTTTAGAGCTTCCATTTCAGGAAATTGGGGGTAAAAGAGTGATTTCGGTAGATTTTCTCTAAATATTGGGGGCGAAAGATAGATTGGAGGGAGATTTTTCTAGGGAAAAAATAGTTTTTTTCATTTTCCTCACTAATATATGGGAGGCTATTAATTTTGTATTTATTTTTTTCTAATAAATATTGGGCGAATATTATTTAGCTGAAAAAACCTTTCCATATAAGAAAATAGCCCACTAAATTTTTGTAACCCCCTTAATATAGCCCATGGGATATATATAGCCCCTAAATTTATCCATGCTTCACAGTTTTAAATAAAGTTGGAAAGTTACATATTATTTATAAATTAAACTAGAATAAACTAGAAAATTCCATAATATCTATAAATCAGACTAGAATAAACTGGAAAATTCCATAACATCTACAAACTAAATTACAATTGACATTTGTTGAGACTCTCAGACTCTAAATTCTAGCTATAGAGATTTTTTCCACTAAATTCTTCGCAAAAATGTGTTAAAACTTAACCTTATATGAACGCCAATTTTCAAGGTGCCAATAATATTTTTTTATACTCAAATTTGGACTACAATAATGAGTTCGACGACTTCCCTGGATTTGGGTGCAAATGGAGATAATGATAATCTTCTTAGGGCCCCATCAAGTGGAAAATCATAGCCATATTGGAGGACACATGGTTGAAGATCTAGAACCTAATCCAATGCGAATCAGAGCCTTAAAATCTCATTCTAGCCCATAGAAGTTCTCATTCTATCCTGTCACAATATCTCCTTGATTGAATAAGAATACTGTGAATCTCTCTGAACATGAATACTTTGCCTTGTTTCTCTAGATAGATGTAACTCCCCTACTTTGAAAAACAACTAAATTGATTCAAACTAAAAGAGAAAAAAACAAATATATCAAATTTGAGGGTATACCATGCCATCTCTATTGAACAACCAAGCTAGAGCTATTGAAAAAAAATTTACTACCTTTTCTTTGTTCTCTTTGCCATAGTGGACTTTAGTTGGAAAAAAAATTGTTTTTTTCTACAGGGTTGAATTGCACTTGAAGGTAAAAAAAGGTAGGCACGACATGGCCCAAAATTTGATTGCAACTCATTTGAAAACAATTTTGTGATATATATATATATATATATACCATTTTACTCTATTAAAAAAAATCAACACAAATAAATATATATTTAAGATTATCTACTTATAACACCTAAACAAAGAAAAACATAAAATATATCAGCCAATGGCAACATCCATTATCTGGGAAATGTTAAAATTGATATCAACTAAAAAAAATCCATGCACATCAAATTTGGGGGATCTATCCAGGCCATCTCTATTGAACAACCAAGTAGAGTTATCGAACAACCAAGCCTTTGCTACTAAACACTAAAACATAAAACAAAATGGATTTATAAACATCTAAAATCTTGCATTTTTTTAGTAAAGATCACTTTAACTTTGTTCTATGTGCCATCTTGAATTCTAGTCGAAAAAAACAACAAAGTTTGTTTGTTTTGCAGTGTTGAATTTTAGCTCAAGGTAAATAGAACATTACAAACATGGAATAATCCAAATTTTGACCACATTTCATTCCAAAACAATGTTGTATTTTTTCTATACATGATTTTACTTCATTAAAGAAACACAAATAAATCCATCTATAAGTTTATTTACTCACAACATCTAGACAAAAAAATTAATATTTATAAGACCTTTTAAAAAATTAAATGTGGTCGGTCGATCCTACTCTACAAGGAGATGGTAATATGATGATGATGGTTAACGTCTACTAAGACCAAACTTTGGTCTATTGGACCTAAAGAACGATAAAACAAAATTTATTCTCAGTGAATTTATATTTTTAATAAACAAAAAACTTTATCAACTAAAATATTCTTAATGGAAATTAAACTTAAAAAAGAAAAAACTTAATTAAATTTTATAAATTTATTATAAAATATTTTATAATATATAATTAAATGTAAATTTATAACTATTTTTATCAATTGAAATATTAAGAGATTAAGCTTAAAAAACTCCCAATTAAATTTTATAAATTTACTATAAAATATTTTATAATATATAATAAAATTTAAATTTATAATTTTCCAAATTGCAATTGAAAAGAATTAAAAAAATATAACTATTTAAGATATTATATTAATTAAATTAAAATTGAATATAGAATATTATCAAATAAATATATGATAAATTATTATTTCTGATTTTATTTTAAGATTTACAATAAATATAAAAAATATTCTACCTATTAAATTTAAAAACAACAATATATTAATTATTTATTTCATTAAAATCTAATATATAAATGAGTTTATTATTGACCTTGATTACTTTCATGTCAATTTTGTAATAACAATAAAATACATATCTTTTACACCAATCTTTTTATTTAATCTCGTTTTTATTTGAACTCTGATAAATCATATCACAATTTTGAGTGATATTATCAATGATTAAAAAGTTTTCAATGATATTAAGATGTCTAAATAGTATTATTATTCCCTTCTAACGGTACTAATATTCCCTTAGGCCATTCTTTCGAGTAATGGTCTTAAGGTGTTACCCGAAAATATGATATTGATATTAATATTTTTTTTATATATATGATATTATTGGTTGAAACTCAAGAATATTAGGAAGATAGAGAAGGATGTGTTTAATGATTGACATGGAATAAATGTTCCTCTCGTAAAGATGTTGGTGGTATAACTTGTTAAGGTGTTGGTGGTATAACCTGTTATATGGGAGAACATTTTTTTTCATATTAGGCTTTATAAAAAAGACATCTATAACCAATATATTTGGATAGATATTTTAGATATTGATGATAAAAAAACCTATATAACCATTTGTTATTTTGCCCCTACTAGTTCTAATGTCTATAAGGGAAACAATTTAGATTGAAATTGTCCTTATGATGGTTTAGAAAATGATATTTCTAGTCTAAGGAAGGAAGGTGATATCATTTTGATGAGTGACTTCAATGGTTGAACTTCGAGTAACCAAGCTATACTTTCAAGCAACTATTCCAACCCTAATCCTTTGCAACAACAACAACAACACATGATGAATTTTAGATGAGATTTATGTCTATGTCAAATTCAAGTATTTTGAATAAGCTTTTTCAAGCATATGAAAGTGAGCTATCTAATTACTCACCATGTTTTTTTCTTTAGGATGCCAAACAAGCATCCAATGAATGTAAAAAATTTATATTAATTGTAGCACTTTTTTTTGCAAGAGAAAAAGTATATAGTTATATATACATGCACATACCTAATGTGTCTATAAATTTCATGCATGTGCATATATTCTATGTGCACCTCTTCTATTTAGTATATGTTTTTTTTTTTAAATTTCAGAGTAACAAAACATAATGAGGTCTAGACACAGTCCATGCATTGGAATCTTTGGAGGATAGCACAAGCCTTTACTTTATTTATGGTGGCTACTGCAAGTTCTTTATTTAGCCTAACCCAATGTATTTAGACAACCCAATGTATATAGCCTAGACTAATGTATCTAGCCTATCTCAATGTGTCTATCCTTACCCAATTTTCACATAGACTACAATATTGTAACCTACCCTAGCCAAACCCACTTTATCCTTTCTAAACATATAGTATCCTAGTGTATTCTAATGCAACTAATGCCAGCGTAACCCATTCCCACCTCTCACACTCAAATCCTACTATATCATATGTTAGTGTAAGCTAACCTAACTTATCCCACACCAGCGCAACATAGAGCACATATTTTGATCTAACTCTGGCTTACTGTATCCTAGCATAGGCAAGCCTTGTATTCTCTATTCTAACATGTACACTAACTTATCTTATCCTAACCTACCTTGACCTACCTTTGAAAAATATTGCATATCCTAACATTTGATTTTCCTACATATCTTATATTAGTATCGCCTAGACTACCTAATGGTTGAATAAGATAACATAAGAAAACCAAACCTCACTCACTCTAATGTAGAGAAAGCTTTAATCTAGCCAACACTAGCCTATCTTACCATAGCTCTATCATACTCTAGTTGAAGACGAAATGCACTATTCTATGTAAATCCACCCTAACCTATGATGCCAGTAAGAGATAGAAGGATTCTCTTATCCTAGTCAGCACGAAACTCTGATTAAGATCTTCTCCTTGTTATAGTTGATCTATCTCTTTGAATCAACTTTAACAGATTTACAGATTTCCGCAAACCCACTTTCTTCCGCAATTTCCTTTCTGCAAATATTGTTTCCGCAACTCTATGGCTGCAACACTCGTTCTGCAATTGCAAATTGTGGGTCGGCTTTTCGACTTTTCCTCAAACTACTTCCGCAATTCATCCCCTACAAATTTTCTTCTGCAATTAACTTTCTGCAGATTTAACAAACTTGCACCTTTGCATTACGGAAGCTATTCTCGACTGTTGATCTCTTCCTTGTCCGTTGATCTATGATCAAGTGCAGAAATTCACTTTGACTTTACGGATTTATTATCTCTCGTACACTTTTCTCTTGTGGAATTCATCCACAACCGTAGATTTGTCTAAGTCATTGGGTTTTAACTCAGACTATTACAGACGAATTGATCAATGAAACGATCTTTTTGTTTCTGTTGCATTCGTATGAGTGCATCTCCATCTTAGTGACTTATGTGGATTCTTGACAAAAATCACAACATTCATTCATATACAAGAGGGAATTTTAACACATTCCCCGTTATTGAAAGAAGACAAGAATTTAGAATATTCACGCAAATGCTACAACTATGTTCTTCATTTCATCAACCATTCTTTCATACATTCATTCACACGCTTTCATGCACACCCACTCGTGTCATATCTAATTATTACATTTGACACTTTAATATTGAATTCTATCAAACTGACAAATCCGAATAGGCAGGATTTCACTCCTAAGAAAGTAAATCTATAACTAACCTATCCTCGAGCAAACTCTTAAAAGATTCAAGGACATCAGTGGAAAATTGCCATTATTACATCCAAACTAATCTTATCTATAAAACGGATTACAAGTAATTAACAACTAACCCTATCCTTCTAGAAATGATTACATGGAAGCGGAAAAATAACATTTCCTGCTCAATCAACAAACAAAAGACTTTGACTCGATGCTCCTGCATAAACCTATCATATCCCAACATACTCTACCATAAATTGCATATCCTAATATAACGTAGCCTCCATATACTAATTACAATAACATGTCATATGAGCAAACCTCAATTCTAATCTCGATTTGCAAATTATTATGCATCCTAAGCATAGAACCATGCATAGAACCAAGGCTAACATAGGCTAGTCTTGTCTTCTCTATTATAACCTATACACTAACTTATCTTATCCTAACCTACCTTGACCTCCCTTTGCAAAATATTGCCTATCTTAACATATGATTTTCCTACATATCTTAGATTAGTGTTACTTAGACTAACTTATGGTAGAATAACATAACATAAGAAAACCCACCCTCTCCCACTCTAACGTAGAGAAATCCAATCTAACCAACACTAGCCTATCTTACCATAGATCTATCTTACTCTATCCCAAGACAAAATACACTACTCTATTTAAATCCACCCTAACCCATCATATCCCAACATACTCTACTATAAAATTCATATCATAATCTAAGCTAACCTTCATATACTAGTTTACAATAGTATAGGTTACGAACAAACTTCAATCATTATCCCTATTTGAAAATTCCTATGCATCCCAAGCATAGAACTAAAATGTCAATTGTTATAGCTCTGCAAACCTTTAGCCTAAATCCTAGGCACAACCCAAACATTACACCTTTTCAAAATAAAATAAAAAAATAATCCTTTGTACAAATCTATAATCTAGGAAAATATATAATTTTAGTAAAACCCTTTTTTTAATATGAAATAAAAAATCATACATCCTATTGTTATTTGAAATAAGAATGACAAAATCATAATAATAAAAAACAAAACAATATAAATGAAACTGACCAAAAAAAATATTAAAAAAAAGTAACATTGATTACATATAACAAAAAAGCATATATTCTATGATTGTAAAGAAAAAACATAAACTAAAATGCAATAAAAAAAAATTAAGAAGAGGGAAAATACAGCCTTAAAAATTTAATCCAACATAAAATAATAAAAATAATCCAACATAAAATAATAAGAAATAAGAACAAAATTTTACTAGTTAAGCATATTCAAACACTAAAAAAGGTAGAATTATTTTATTTCCATTCTATGAGAAGCCATAATTTAGTATCCTTAATTTAATACCCAATTTTGAATTTAATATTCAATGTTTCAATAAGGAAATAAGTTGATGGGATTTATTTTCTCAAACTAAATAATAAATTTTTAACTAAATTAAGGTTGAAGTTATTTAATTTTTTCAAAATCTTTTAACTTTTTTTGGTAGACATTAGAGGAAATTTCAATTCAAAATGGGTCTTTTAACCATAATTCAAATTCCATGTCATCATGTGTTAGCCAAATTTGAAATACCGTATAGGTCTTAAACAATTTTTGAATATAAATTTGGGGATAGGTATCATAAAAAACTACTTTTTTTGTTCGTATTTTCGACATATCTTCCTATGTTTTTACTAAAATTTCGATTGGGAGAGCTCTTTGGATGCGAATTAAGTTATGCATCCAACGAGTACCCACTCGGCATACTTTTGACGAACTCCACTACCCTAAAAACAACAAATACCTAAAAAAACATGATGATATATTCTTAAAACTTTTTTTGGGTATTAAAACCCATACTATATGAGTTTGGCAGACTATCTCTATACCATACGAGTTTAGTGGGTGGAATATCAAGAACCTAGACTGGTTCAACTTATCACTCATATTGAAAAGTTGTTGGACGGTACTTAATGGTGAGGGAATTCAGTCCCACATTATTAAGCATAAATATTTAAAAGACTGGCTGGTGGGTGATTGGTTACGTCTTCATAATTTCATGGTCCAAGGAGCTTCCTATATTTGGAATGGATTTATCAGATCTCTTGCTTGGATCACCAGGTATTTGGGCTGGAAGGTTGGGAATGGAAAAAGAATAAGAATTTGTGTGGATCATGTGGCAGGCTTAAACTTTGCTTTTGTGCTTCCGAAGGATCTTAGAAGTTACCTGGAAGACTATGATATAACATCACTCTATCATTCCCATAACTTGGGGGTTGGTTCTTCTTCTATGTCATATTGGCTTACTATTGAAGCTCTGGATTTGGGTGGTTGTTGGAAGGATCTTTGGACCGACTATGTCAAAGTATTATCACATGGTTGTATTAGACTCGTTGAGAAAAAGGACTCTCTGCTATGGTTGTTCAACAAGGCAACGAGAATGGTCAATACAAAGTTAGCTTATGAACTCATCTCTTTGAGCTTACTCTCTGCCTGACCTCTCAGTACTCTTAATCTCATATAGAAGTGTAATATCCCTCTTAAAGTGATTTGTTTTCAATTGGATGTGCTTGGTAAACCATACTAAAACCTGGGATAATTTAATTAAAAGGGGTTGGGCATGCCCCAACAGATGCAACTTATGTAATTGTGGTGAAGAATCAGTCAATCATCTCTTCTCGGATTGTTTGTTTACCCGTAATATCATCTACTCTCTCTGCAAGATGCTTCATATGTCAATGGATTGGAATGAACCCTCCTACTTGGAAAATATGGAAAAGTGGTTTAGATGTGAAAAGCATTTTCTCCACCTACCTCTCCTCATGTCCTGCCATTTCTGGCTCACCAAGAACATAGTCATATTTGAGGATTTCAAGCCGGATGCAAACTTCAATTGTCATAGTATTATGGATCAGCTCCAGACATTCCCAGTGATAGCTCATAAGAATTCCAAAAGGAGAAATTATTAATCTAGCACCTGTTATTGAGTACCCATCCAGTTTTTTTTATGGGGCCTCAGCAAATTTGATTGGAGGTGTTGGGGTGCACTTGCTTATCAGTCGGGACCATTATTTTAGCATAAAGATGGGTTGTGGACAGAGTACTAATACCAGATCTGAGCTTCTGGCACTGTGGGTTCTGCTAGTGATTTCAAAGGATTTTGGCTTACCTTCTCTTCATGTCCGCGGTGACTCTACAGCCATTATTAACTAGGTCAAAGGGATGGCTGCCCTCTAAGCTCTCAATCTGGAAGGGTGGTGTCAAAATATCATGAATTTGGAATCATCATTTCTCCATCTGGAATTCTTTCATGTATACAGAGAATTCAATGTGAAGGCAGATGGCTTATCCAAGGAGGCACTTTCATTGGCCTTTGGCCTCCTACATTACACTGAATTCACTGAAAGTGAATGTGTTCAGAATGGAATGATTCAACTTTAATAGCTTCGAGCTAGACTACTCTTTTTATCACATCTTTGATGTCTTTTTTCATGAGTATGGAAGGATTTGTTATTACATATTACATCCTCTTGGATGTCTGAGGTAGACTTTGTTCTCCTATTGTTTCAGTTTTGGCATTCCCACCAGTGCCTCCTTGGATAAGCCATGTTTGGGTTTACTTGTATACTCATGTAGCCATCATGGAAATTGGGATGGAGTTGGGTCGATATCCTATGTTGTCCTGATGACTCTGGATTAATCTTGGGTTGTTGATTCCTCATTGTATCCTATTGCTTGAGTCTTGATTCAACAATGATGTTGGGGGGCAGAATCTCTTTGAGAGAGTAAGATTTGCTTTTTATCAGTTGGACATGTTCATTATTGAGAAGGTCCACCTTGTGCTGTAACAATTACCTTTGATTCTAATGAATATCAAGAAACGACTATTTTTCTTCTAGGAAAAAAAACTAACTCAAGATTACTTTAAACCATAAAAACTATAAACCATGCAAACTATGCATTTAACTTAAAGCATTACAATTCAATTAAAAAAAAATTATAGAACCATTAAAATGCATTGAACAATGTGAAGAAGGATTGGAATATATATATGAAAAATACAATTACAAATTTTGTAGAACCATTGAAATACATTAAATAATGTGAAGAAGGATTGGAATATATATATATATGTATGGAGAACACGATATGTTATTATTGATATGTTGATAAAAGTTGTAGCAAGGAAGGCATCTTACCAAGCATTAAGAAATAGCTGAATGGTAGCCGTTTAAATCGTACAAAAAGTTTGAAGTATGCTCACTCAAGCTATGAAGAGTGAGAATGAAACTACACTATTTGAGAAACTGTTCAAAAGTATACACTTTAATATATTAGGGTGTCATCTTTTTGACGTGAATTCCCTTGCCGAGACATGTGAAAGGGGCATATGCCAAAAAAAACCTATGAACTCGAAACAACAGCTTTAAACTTTTCACCATCGTTGAATATAGTGCAACCAAACGACAAGCCATGTTGGTTTGAATATCAATCACATCGGATTTGGTTAATGGGTTGATTATTTTAGGCGTGGGCTAGCTATGGAGCAAACCTCTTTCTATCGGACGGAGGAGGAGCAAAGTTAACGTTGACTTTGCTCCTCCTCCGTCCGATGGAGGGAGGTTTGCTCCATAGCTAGCTTATTCCATTATTTTAAGCCTAAACTTATAGCATCTCTGGCTTATTACCAGAGCACAACATTCGAGAAATGACTAATTGAAAGAAAAGAAACTTACACATTATTTATGAAAAACACTAGAGTAAAAGAGTCAAATTTGATAGCTCATTCTGTTAAGTTGTGGGTCTTGTCAGAAAAGCGACCCGAGTTCAATTCTCTTAAGGGTGAGTTAATTGAGAGGAGAGGGTTCGTGTGGCCCAGATTAGGTTCCATCCTTGGGTAACTTTGACGGCTTAGATACCTTTAGATTATAATTATCTTAGCCAATAGTTAAAATATACTAACCCAAAGTTACAAACATTTCTTGCAAACCAAAAAAGAACATAAAAGCAAACTAAAATCCAATTCAGATTGCCTAAACATTAAAGCACCATTCTGCAATGCTGAAACTACATTTTCATCTTGACATATTTGCTTTCAGCCCACATAGATTGTAATGTAATAGACCATTCTGCAATGCTGAAACCACATTTTCATCTTGACATATATTTGCTTTCAGCCAACATAGATTGTAATGTAAGAGCTTTTGCAGCAGTTTTATGTATTTATTTACTTTATTTACTTTAAATGATGTCCACAACAATCCAAATAAGGAATTTTGGAATTAAATAGCATCTCAAGGAAGAATATGGGAACAAATGTAGCAAAAAAAAATAAGGAATTTTGGAATTAAATAGCATCTGAAGGAAGAATATGGGAACAACTATAGAAAAAAAAAAAGCAAGCATCGTTACAATCTTATACGAAGGTCAATATCCATAAGAGATTAAGCTTAAAAAAATTCCAATTAAATTTTATAAATTTACTATAAAATATTTTATAATATATAATTGAATTTAAATTTATAATTTTCCAAATAGCAATTGAAAAGAATTAAAAAATATAACTATTTAACATATTATATTAATTAAATTAAAATTGAATGTTGAATATTATTAAATAAACATGTGATAGAGTATTATTCTTAATTTTTATTTTAAAATTTACAATAAATACAAAAAATATTCAACCTATTAAATTTAAAAACAACAATATATTAATTATTTATTTCATAAAAATATAATATATAAACGAGTTCATTATTGAACTTGATTACTTTCCTCTCAATTTTGTAACAACAATAAAATAAACATATTTTACATCAAGCTTAATTATTTAGGGCTTTGACTTACGATGTGTGAGCATCTTGGTTAAGTTAATTCTTGAGGGTTTGAAGGTGCTTAGGGTTTGAAGGATTCACAGCCGGGAGAGGGTTTGCAGGAACACAACCATGGCGACTGCAGCTGTGGCTCTCACAAACGTTCACAGTTTTCTTACACACTACAGACTTTGTTTTCACCCTTCATTGTCGGCTTGACGTTTTTTATTCTGTGAACTCGGTTTTCATGCACGTCGGCTGGTGGATTAAGTGCTCTCCCTATTTCTCGATTGCTTTCACAGGATTCTGCCACCCTATTGACATTGCATGATTGATGTATGTGCCTTTGGTGGTCTTGTCGATTGAATTCTCATCTACATGACGACTAGTCGACTCAGCGTACTTCGTTGAGAGTCATCACCCTGAAGCACGCAGTCTTTCTCAGAACAGCACATTTGGTGGCTGACAATCTCCTCATTGTTGTTGTCTCCCTCAGGAACGTATTAAAGGTACTCTTCTTTGTTATTAGTCTACCTAATAATGATTTTTTGCTTTGATGGGTTTAGCAGTTACTTTGACTAATGATTAGGGCTTTGGGTTTTACCTCATGGAGTCCACCTTCTCACGAGGGTTAGTACCAACCATGCTAAAGAAGTGGGAAGTGGTTTATTTCTGTTTTCTTCTTCTGGGTTTTTGGGTAGACTGTCAGCCCCTCATTTTTAGTTGTTTTTTTACTCTCTGGAGTTTCTCCTCCTGTTGAGTTGGTCGGGTATTAGTCTTATCCTGTTATGTGTGCGCTATGTCTCCTTCTCGGCCACTATTTTTTGCGGGCCATCTTCTGGGTCTTAGGGTTTTTTGGCAATGGAGTCGCTGAAACTTTGCCCACCCATTGGTCCTTCTGGGGACTCTACCCGTTCCTCCCAGTTTTCTTCACGTAGAAAAGCGAAGAAGTACAAAGTCCTAGACTCTAAGTGTCGATATGTCCTAGGTAGAGACGTGATGCTAGACAGAGTTTCAGAACTCTGTCGTCGGGCTTTGATAGGTTGACTTGAGTATGTCAATATGAGTAAGGGTGAATGGATATCCTGGGCTACGGTCCATTGGAAGCCCATCCAACTACGCCCATACTATTAGTCTTTTGGCCAATAAGTGGCTGGTTTTCGTGTTCATTGAAGACGAGGATGCATCACGTATACTTAACACACTCTGGACCATTGAAAATGGTTCGTTGGTACTAAATATGATGGCATTCTATATTTGATCCCACAAAGTAAAGGGTCACCAAACGTCACCTTTGGGTACTGTTACCAGCCCTTCCATACCCTTTATGGCATAAGGACCTCTTGATTGGTTTGGGGAACTCATTAGGAATATTTGTGGCACTGGAAAAGGACTTTCACCTTCTTTTTGACAAAAGAATGGCGAAAGTATTAGTGGAACTGGATGTTTCTAGAGGGCTTTTACCAGAGGTTGAAATTGACTACGACAGCTCTATTCATGTCTGAAAATTGAACTATCTACACATTCCATTTCGTTGAATTTTTTGTCAAGAAACTAGACACATAAGGACTAAATGTAACTCTCTCCATCCTGGTCGGCCCCTTAATCTTGGCTTCTCTGATTCTAATCCTCAGTCAGATTTTTTACTTGATGACTCCATTCTTGTCGTTTCCTTGGACACTCCTTCTCCCCCTGATACCTATAATTCCTCCACTATCTTTGGAGACCTCTCAAACTCGGATCTACAGGTTATTTAGGACCTAGAAAATAGGGCTCAAGCCTCTCTGCCTCATCCTGTTACTGAACCTTCGGCTTCCTGGGATATTTCTCTTGCCCCATCATTGTCTCTCCAACATCCCTTTATTGAACCCCGTATTAAGGCCCCTGATTGCTCACTTCCTTCACTTCTCTCACCTGTGGTCCATACATTGGAAGTCAACACAGTGCCCCCCCGCCTTTCACTATGGAGGAGTTTCCCCCACTACAGCGTGCCCCTTCTCCTATTACCTCTGATACTCCTCAAAGTCCTATATATTTACCATCTTTTTTAGATCCCTCACTCTTGAAATCTCTAGAAATATTTTCGGATAAATCTCCTATCTCACCATCCACCTTGCCCCTGGACTCTAGCAGGTATAATAACGTTACTATAAGGAAGTCAAGGAAAAAAAGTCCTCAGTGGACTCTACTCCATCTGGTTCCTACACACCACTCTCAGCAAGAATAAAAGCTGCTACCAGATCCCATCCTTCTTCTCAGGTTCTTAGAGCATCGTCACCTGCATCCCAGGTGGATTAATGCAGATTATATCTATGAACATCCGTGGGTTTGGGGGGGGGACTAAACAAAAATCTCTCTCTTCTCTCTTCTCCTCTCTGAAATCTAATATGATTCTCCTTCAAGAAACAATGTGTGATCACTTCACTGCTCTTCTCAATTTCTCTAGGATGAAGCCCAGCTGGGAATTCTATGCCCTGGACTCCTAGGTTCTATCAAGGGGCCTTCTCACTAGCTGGAACCCTCACTTTACTAGATGCAAGGATTACCATTCCTATGTTGGTATTCTAATTAAAGCTAGGTTTAAAGGCATGGAATATGTCTTTTCTATTGTGAACTGCTATGGACCCTACACAAATAGGATTTTATTTTGGGATAATGTGGTGGCTGGTGGCATACTTGACTATCCCAATCTCATTCTCATTGGGGGCCTAAACTTTACTCTGACTGCTGCTGAGACTTGGGGGAGCAAAGCTTGTCTAGACAATCAGGTCCATTATTTTACTAATCTCTTGGACTTCTCTAATTTGGTGGATCTTGCTCCACTTCACGCTATATCTACTTGGAGAAATGGCAGACCAAGGCTTGATGGGATTAGTAAGTGTATTGATAGATTCTTGGCCTCGGTACATCTTATTCCTATACTGGATAACTTTAAATCCTGGATCCAACCCTCATAAATATCAGATCATTATCCTATTTTCCTTGATTGGAAGATTTCTCCTCAATGCCATCTTTATCCTTTTAAGTTTAATAGTGCTTGGCTGATGGAGAAGCATTTTTCCAAGATTGTACACTCTTCTTGGAATTCTTAGCTTCCCTCTCCATTGGAGCCTATGTTGGTCTTAACTTACAAACTTAAAAGGTTAAAGGAGACAGTCAAGGCCTCGGAAAAGAAAATGAACCAGATCAGAACCACAGAAGCTAGGGATGTGGATTAGGACATTCTCTCCTTCATGTCAATCCACTCTTCGGGTATTCTGTCAGTGTATGAGTCAACTCAGCTTTCTATTTTGAAGTCTAGGAAGAACTCATTATTGAACCATCATATCTTAACCTGGAAACTTAAAAGTAGAGTTGATTGAATAAATCAAGGGGATGCAAACACGAAATGTTTTCACTCCTATGCCTCGGCCAGGAGGAACTCAAAATCCATTTGGGGTCTACAAAAACAGCATGGTGAGATGATTGAGGATATTGACCAGCTCAAACACCTTAGTGTTTCACATTTTTTTGATATGTTCTCTAATGACGGGATGACAAATATAGAAGATCATCTAAAGGTTGTCAGAATGTTTCCCTCTATGGTCCCGGAGGAGGAAAAAAACTCTTTCTTGTCAAAGTTCACACTTACTGAGATTGAGGGTGTTCTTAAGGGCTTCAAAAAGGACAAGAGTCCTGGTCCTGATGGCTGGCCGGTTGAATTTTACTTACATTTTTTGAGCTCGTTGGTGTTGATATTCTGAAGGCTGTCACATAGTCTCACTCTGAAGGTAGGGTCACTGGTGCATTGAATGTTACCTTTATTACACTTATCCCCAAGTGTGACAAGCCCCTATCCTTTGCCAATTTTCGACCGATATCCCTCTGCAACCTAGTATATAAGGTGATCTCAAAACTTGCTGCAAACAGACTAAAACCTATTCTGGACAGAGCTATCACTTGGAATCAATTTGGTTTCCTCCATAATAGGTAGATTGTAGAGCCCATTGGCATAACTCAGGAAGTATTGCATACCATTAAAACTTAACAGAGGCATGTTTTTATTCTCAAACTTGATCTTGTCAAGGCCTTTGATAGGGTTAATTAGACTTTCCTTAGACTGGTTCTTCTACAAATTGGGATTCCTGTCATTGGTGTCAATTGTATTTTGGGTTGTGTTGAATCCTGCAATTTTGCAGTACTTATTAATGGTACTCCTTCCAATTTATTTCTGGGGTCAAGAGGCATTAGACAGGGATGTCCACTCTCCCCTCTACTATACATATTGATTATAAAAAGCCTTAGTTTGTTGATTTCTAATGCTCAATGTAATGGACATATAGTGGGTATTAAAGTTTCTTCATCCCTGAATCTGACCCATCTGTTATTCATTGACGATGTTATTTTGTTTGGAATAGGGACTACTGAGGAATGACAACATTATAAAGGTTTATTAGATATCTTCTGCTCTGCTACAGGTATGAAAATTAGTGAGGAGAAGTCTTCTTTTCTGTACATTAATATTGATGAGCTCACCAGAGCAAATGTCGCGGCCTTACTTCCATACAAAATGGAACCTTTATCCTCAGGATTCAAGTATCTGGGCTATTACTTGAAGCCATTGCGCTATCATGTCAGTGACTGGAGCTGGCTCATTAAGAAATTTGAAAAAAGAATCAGCAATTGGACATATAAGCTATTATCCCTTGGTGGTAGACTGATACTAGTAAAAGTGGAATTGATGGGGCCAGCAGTATATTGGCTCACTCTAGCGAGGATTCCCAAATCCATTATGAATTTCTTGAGATGTACTATGTTCAATTTTCTTTGGGGAAAATCAAATGGTCATCATAGAGGTCACTTAGTGGCCTGGCAACAGATATACAGGCCTTATGATTTAGGTGGATGGAATATTTTCAATCTGGAGTGGTTCAGGCAAGCTCTCAAACTCAAGTGCTTTTGGATGGTATTACAGGGTAACGGTATCTGGTCTCACATTATTAACTCCAAGTATCTTAAAAACAGGTCACTAGCGGTTTGGATCCGCACCCAAGTGTTCACTGTCATGGGTACTTCTTATATTTGGAATGGATTTATAAGAACTTTTTCTTGGATCTCTAGTTCCTTAGGATGGAGAGTGGGGAATGGCAGAGATATTAGGATTGGGGTTGACCCCATTGCTGGTCTTTGTACTAATTTTTTCCTACCTGAGGAACTCAAAAATTATTTGGAGGACTATGGTATTTTTTCACTTGGTGATGCACATCTCAAGGGTATAGAAGACTATGGCCAGAAGTATTGGCTTACTGTTGAAGACTTGGATTTGGATGGTACCTGGAAAGTTTTATGGACCAATTATATTGATGGACTTTCACATGGCTGTATCCACCTGAGTAATAAGCTAGACTCACTGGCTTGGATGTATAATAAGAATACTGGACAGGTCTCGGCTCGGTTGGCATACAATTACATTGCTTCCTGTCATTGCACAGAATTTCCAGAAAAGATTATGGTTATCATATGGAAATACAACTTACCTCTGAAAGTGATTTGTTTTTTGTGGCTATGTTTAGCCAACCGGAGCAATTCTTGGGAAAACCTTCAGAAGAAGGGATGGATCGGACCTAGCTATTGTTGCCTATGTCATGAGAATGCTGAATCAATTAACCATCTTTTTATTGATTGTAAATTTACTAAGGATGTACTTGTGGGACTCAGTGTAGCCCTTTAGCGTAACATAATATGGAATGAACCAACGTTCAGGCAATGTATGGTTAAATGGACCGAGATGGAGAAAAAATTGAAATATCTCCCACTATTAACGACCTGGAAGATCTGGATCTCTCGTAATTGTGCCCTATTCGATAACTACATACCCTATATGTAGTTGTCTGTACACACTATTCTAGAACAACTACATAGATATGAGGTGAAGGCTACTATTAGTTCAAACAAGAGACTGAAGGGATTGGAACCGGTCTATGCTTTCCCTGTAGGTTTCTTTGATGAAGCCTCTACACAGAAAATAGGTGGAGTTGGTGTTCACATGATTCTGAGCAAAGAACATCGTTTTCATTTGAAACTTGGTTGTGGACAGAGTACTAACACCTGATTCGAACTACTTGCTCTCTGTGTGCTTCTTGTTTTTGCCAATCAGATTGGACTTCCATATTTACATATCAGAGGAGACTCATCTATTGTCATCAATTAGTTTAATGGAAAGGCTTCCTTAGAGACTCTGGAGCTTGCAGGCCGGTGTCATGAGATCTTAACACTTCGTTCTTGCTTTTCCCATCTCTAAATAGCTCATGTCTATAGAGAGTTCAATGTCCAAGTGGACCTATTATCTAAGGAGGCACTTCTTTTACCTTTTGGGATTCTATATTATATGGAATTTATTGATGAGGTTTGCCATTGACAAGGAAATATTCAGCTCATATGACTATCTTCTCCTCCCTGTCTCTTTGGGTATTGTTATTTTTTGACATCATCTTTGATGATTTGGAGCAATTTGTAGCCTATCCTAGCAGTGTCTCCTTAGATCAGTTGACTGCTCGGATTGGAATCATGTGACAGAGTTATTTCGATATGGGGAATGGAAAGAATTTACTTATTTTCTCCTTCCTTTGACATAGCTCCTTTATACTATCTATATATTGAAGTAGTGTTTTGAACCTATGTTTTGTTGAGGACTGGTTCCATATTTTGTATGTATAGGTGATGTAATAGCTTTCATCCCTACTAAAAACTCTGATGTGAACACCATATATGTTTTGGAATGGTGACTGATTTCCCGTCCCTAGATGTGGCCTGTTATTGTACTCTTGTTGAAGCACAAAGTTTCCTTTGATTCAGATGAATAACAAGGAAATGTTATTTTTCTCCTAGAAAAAAAGCTTAATTATTTATTTCATTAAAATATAATATATAAATGAGTTCATTATTGAACTTGATTACTTCCATGTCAATTTTTTAATAACAATAAAATAAACATCTTTTACACCAAATTTTTTATTTAATCTCTTTTTTATTAATCTCTTATCAATCATATCACAATTTTGAGTGATATTATTAATGATTAAAAATTTTTCAATGATATTAAGATGTCTAAATAGTATTATTATTCCCTTCATCATTCTTCCAAACGGTACTAATATTCCCTTAGGCCATTCTTTCGAGTAATGCTCTTAAAGTGTTACCCCAAAATATGATATTAATATTAATATTTTTTATTATTGATATTATATTATTGGTTGAAACTCAAGAATACTAGGAAGATATAGAAGGATATGTTTTATGATCGATATGGAATCAATGTTCTTATCGTAAAGGTGTCGGTGGTATAATTTGTTACATGGAAGAACATTTCCTCTAATATTAGGCTTTATAAAAAAGACATCTATAACCAATATATTTGGATAGAGATTTTAGATATTGAAGATAAGAAAACCTATATAACCATTTGTTATTTTGCCACTACTAATTCTAACGTCTATAAGGAAAAAAATTTAGATTGAAATTGTCCTTATAATGGTTTAGAACATGATATTTCTAGTCTAAGGAAGGAATCCTGATATCATTTTGATGAGTGACTTCAATGGTTGAACTTCGAGTAAGCAAGCTATACTTTCAAGCAACTATTCCAACCCTAATCCTTTTCTTGGACGAAGACCTTGTCATAGCTAATGGGTACAAAAAGAAGTTATGAAGATCTAGGTGAAAATTTATTCGGTTCTGAGCTGGTCAAGCTTTGTAGTGCTTACGATCTTATAATTTTCAATGGTATAATAAAATGGCCAAATTCTAACTGGATGATTTGTATAGATGGTCTTGAAAGTAGTGTGGTATATTATGTTATATCTGATACCCTATATACAATGAAATAATATATTTTGACATCTTCAATTACCATGATCCCGACTCTAATCATAAGCCTTCAATTTTAATTCTCAATCTTGTCATGAATAGCGATCCCAAAGAGGAAAACTATCATGGCCAAAAGCACATGATCTTTGATAAAAATAAAGTTGACCTTTTCCTTCATGATTTAAAAAATGATATGATTCATATCCAGTATGGATCATATAGAAGATATCTACCATAATTTACCACATCCCTCTCGTAGTCCATTAACAAGTTCTCTATTGACATCTTGGGTAAAAATAGAATCTAGATATAGTAGAACCAACCCTTGTTATGATCAAGGGTGTAAATACGTGAGAAAAGAAATTAAGCAAGCTACTAGAGAATCACTAAAAGTGGACAAGATAAATCAGTACAAAGCTCTAATTAAAAGAAAAAAAGGTACTATCTGAGTAAAAGGTAGGAAAATATTTTACAACTCTCCAATATGGCTCCTAAGAAATTCTAGATGCAAATTCTAACTTGCAAAAAAAAGAAGATAGTAATATTTTTTGAATGACTAGAACTCCTACCTTAAAAAACTTTACGAATCCCCATATATCAGAGATAACATTCAAACCCTTCTTACAACAAAGGAATTTTTCTCCTTAGAAGACATAGACTTCAGGGTTAAGAACCAAGCAAATGGAAAATGCAAAGACATTAAGGTTACCAAGCGGAAATCTTAAAAATCAAAGGGCCTTTCCTCATCCCTCGCATCCACAAACTCCTCAATTTAGAGGTCAAGCAAGGTTTCCCTACACCTTGGAATTAGAGTCTATTTATTCTTATTTTCAAAGTGGCAATAAAAATAACCCCTCAAATTATTGGATTGTTATGATTATCCCTCTCTAAGCTAAGTTGTACGGTATTATCTTAGAAAAGAATATCAATGAATGGCTAGAAATGGAAGATAAGCAATATAAAGGCCAGGCAGGTTTTAGAATGCATCACTCAACCACATATAACCTCATTGTGATTAGGATCATTGCAGAGGAATTTCATAATAATAATTCTGATTTGTTTTGTTACTTTGTGTACTTTAGAAAATCTTTTGATAACCTATGGAATAGGTTAGAGGAGCTTAAGGTTCCTTTTGAGTTAAGAGTTATTTCGATAAGGCTATATGAAAAGATCATTGTCAAGTTTGAGAACACTTAGGGGTGGTCAATGGATATAAACTATCATATTGGAGCTAAGCAAGGTTTCCCTCTCTCCCCTACTCTTTTCAACATTTACATCGATAAGCTAGAAGTTTATTTATAAGATGCAGGTTGTACCGACACAATCTTAGATCGAATAGCTATCATCCTCCTGCTTTATGCTGGTGATATTGTTCTTATAGAAAGGTGTCACTTTGATCTTGATAAGAAATTAATAATTCTCAAAGTTTTTTTCTCTAATATAGGTATGCCCATTAACATCGACAAGACAAAATTTATGATAATCAATTCCAAGAAAGACACCTACGCTAATTTTATTTATGACCATACAAAACTAGAGGAAGTGACTTCTTACAAATATCTCGAAATTGACATTCACCGTGAGCTCAATCGAAACTATAGCATCGAGAAAGGATTAACGGAGGGTGGAAAGCTTAGTTTGTTCTTGAAAAAAATTGTTGATTGCTTAGTTTGTTATTGAAAAAAATTGCAAAAATCAGCCAAACTCATCATGTGGGATAAAAAGAAGCTCTTCTTTGAAACCCTTCTTGTTCTTCTTATCTTATATAGTTGTGAACTATGGGGTTGAAGTGTTTCTAGAGAATCTTGGAGAAATATTGAGCAAATACATAGGAATTTAATAACTTGTAACCTAAAAATTAAAATCAATATGCCTCATCATATTCTCTTCATAGAAGTGGGTCTTTCCCCCATTGAGAGCAGGTTTATGACTAGGTACTTGATGTACGAACACAAAATTAATAACATGGATGACGAAATACTTCCTAAAATTCCTTTAAAATCAAGTCAAGGCCACCCTTGCCTCAAGTGGGGTTGGTGTAAAGATACCATGGCTTGGTTAAAGTATTGGGGCATGATGAAAATGACACTTTCCAGAATATCATTAAAGTAAAAAATAGTATTACATATAAGTTTAAAGAGAAAATGTGGTTCAAGAAATATTTAAAGGTTAATATCAAATTAAGACACTACAAGGAGATCATTAACCCTAATATGGAATATCATAAGTATCTCTCAGTATTAAATATTTAAATTAAGAAAATTAATATCACCAAGATAAGAACGAACTCTCGTGAACTCCATAGTGAAACAGGGGATTGGTCAATTCCTAAAACACCATGGGTGGAAAGGATTTGCCATATGTGTGAGTCTATGAGTGTTGAGGATGAAAAACACTTTATCTTAGAGTGCCCTACTTACACCCACATTACATCTCAACTTCATAGTATCTTCTGCAATAGAATCCTTTATAACCTCCTAACTTTCCAAAACTATAGTGAGCTAGGAAAGCTTATCTTCAATCTTTTTGAGCATAGGAATAAAAGTTTAAAGCAAACCAAATGATTATCTTCTTTCTTCTTATGGTCCAATATGTTATGATTATTATAATCCTCCCTGGTCCACCATATTCTAAATGACAGTTTCCTATATTAGGAATATGTTTCCACTTCATTATTGCCATGGAGAAGTTATATGGGGCCCACCTACCACTTGATGCACCCTCATGCATGATTTTTGGAGCTCCAAAGACCAATCCATAGATTTTAGGAGCCCATAATGAGTCATGGGAGTCCCACCATGAGTTCACCTTAGTCTATGCTGGGTTATGCTCTGATGGTCCGCATTCAGTTCACCTTCAGTTAGCCTAGCGCTACTTTTGAATCATTTAATGAGTTAGGAACCTTTTCTCACCTACCTTGGTTAGTTAACTAATTGTGAGGTGTTTTTTTTGTCAGCATTTACATTAGTGAGATTTCAGTGGTGATTATTCCATAGTTAGTCAAGTCTGGAGTTAGTCCAAGTCATGGAATTCGAATCACTCCTAGAGGATCCGAATCCTCTCTAATTTTATCATGGATGTATTTCATACAAATTAATGCTTATTGAATTATGGTTATCTTGTCAAATTTTTGCCTTTTGTCTGAACAATTTCACCATGGTTGTTTGTCAATTCTAGCACTGAAATTCTTCCTCATTCATTCTTCTTTCGCTATGAGGTTCAATCCAACCTGATGATCCTATGGTATTGCTAATTTTACATGGTATCAAAGCTTGATTAGGCCATTTTCAATCCTCAGATACTTCCATTGATGCACTAGAAGCAACTGGGTTCCACATAAATCTTGGTATCTTTGCATTGCTCCCTGTGGATTTATCTAGAGAAGTCTAGTTAGTTGTGAAGCACCTTGATAATGTGCACATTGTCGAAGTAGAGTATTATTAAGCCAGTTTACCTTTGAATTGAAATTTTTATGCAGGTTATTTGAATAATTTAGGAGAATTGTGTTGCTCCTGAAGCTGCAAAATGGAGAATTCAAAATCCTTGACATTGAGGATCCTTACAACCTTCGATTACCTGGATTGTAGAGGATATATATAGATGGTGTTGCACAAAAACGATATGTATAGGGTCACAATGGGAAAGGAATTTGAACCCCAAAAACCTTTAGAGAAATTGAAGTACCTGAAAAAATTCGATGAATCCTTTCGTTTCATGTGCATTCATATCTCTAGGGAGTTCATCATCCACCTTGATGGATTAAAAACACCAAGAGAATTATGGAAGAAGATCGAATCATTATTTGGAAAGAAAGATGAGTTGAGAAGCCACATTTTGGAGAATTAGTTGATTTCTCTTCAACCCAGTAGTTTCGAAGCCATCCAACAATTCTTCTCCAAATTAAAGTCTTTGGTCATGCAGTGTAAGCAATGCAGAATTGACAAGAAGGGTGAGTAATTGTTGCTCTCCATTATGAGCAAGCTTGGCCTTGAATTTTTAGTATTTTTGTCCACCTTCCACTCCGAGAGACTAACAACCCAAAACTCATGAATTCCCTCACTTGGTGCATTCATTGAATATCTCATTCAAGAGAAAGACAAGTTGATCCAAATGGGAGCCCTCAAAGCCTCTAAGAATCAATATCTTTTGGCTGGGGAGACCAAGAATGCACAAGATAAAGGGATACCAAATGGAAAGGAAAAAAAGAACATTGAAACTAAACCAAAGGAGAAGAAAAATCATTCAGATGGATCCTCTAGTTCTAATAAGGATAAGCAAAAGAGGTTTGAAAGGACCAAGTTTCTATATTGCAAGAGAGGAATCCATCCAAAGAACCTATGTATGAAGAAAACTATAGATTAGATGTCAAGACTGCTTGAAAAACATAATATTTCCATCCCTGAAGTCGCAAGGAAGACTGCTTCTGAAAGAAATACTGAAGATCATGAAAGATGCCATGCACTGAAGGATGGATTCTCACAATCACAGGACTTACTCAATGATTCAGGAGCCTTTAAAGAATCATTTTCTTCTCTAGACCTCATTGGTGTTCCTAGCATATGCATGGGAGATAACTCTGAAATCCGAGCTATTGGGAAGTGTTCAATTCAATTTGAGCATGGATTGTTCAATAATTTCCTATATCTTACCTCTTTAGCATCAAATCTGTTCTTTGTATATCAAATGACCCATATTGGTTCACCAAAGTGAATTGTATTTAAACCCGACAGGGAAGTTAATAGAGAAAGGAGTTGCAAACCATGCCTTCAAGGAATATGAATTCTCATATTTCTTTCCATACTTACACCAAAGTGCCTATTGACTCATACTAAGGAAACAACCAAAATCTGGCATGAGAGAATCAACCATCTAAATTTCAAATACCTCCAATGACTGCATAATGAAGAAATAGTTGAGGGAGTGTCTCTCATCAAGTCATCTCAAGGTTACTGCAATGGCTACTTGGTAGGTAAGAACCCATAGCGAAGTTATGAAGTTAGGAAGGTAATAAGATCCGCCTCTACACTTGATTTTGTACATAGTGATGTCTCTAGATCAATGCCTACAACATCCATGAATGGATCCATATACTTTTTTACCTCCATTGATGACTACTCCATGTATTGTTGGATATACTTTCTTAAGTAGAATTCTAAGGTGTTTGAAACTTTCAAAGTTTTCAGATTCTTAGTTGAGAACACTCTTGGGAAGAATATCAAAGGAATCATATCATACAATGGAGGAGAGTACATCAAAAGAGATTTTCAGCAACTATGTGCTTCAAAAGGTATTCAGATGCAACATTCAGTCCCATATACACCACAACATAATGGTGTAGTTGAGAGGAAGAACCGATAATTGAAAGATATGGCTACCTACATTCTTCAAGCAAGATATATTCCACCATATATGTGGGTTGAAGTAGTGAACTATGTGTCGTACATACAGAACAACGTACCTTAGAAGTCAGTGGTTTGGGTCACTCCATTCACATTGATGGGACATAAGACTAATCTCTCACATCTAATGGTTTTTGGCTCCAAAGCATGGGCTAGAATTCCATCTCACAAGAGGAAATACTTCCAACCTCAAAGTAGAGAATGCATTCTGATGGGATATGAAGATGATGCAAAAGCTTACAAATTGATGGAGATTGCAACCAAAATATGATTCATAGAGTGGAGTATCCAATTCAATGAAGATCCATTGCATGATCTACAACCAGCTGAAGAGGAAGATATAAATGCTCAATCTATTCGATTTTCATATTATGATGTTTCTACTAATGTTTTAGATTCAGAGTCTGAAGATGAGGATCAAGAGGAACAAGATCTCGATATTGAGAAAGAATATCAAGAAGATCTAGATCTATATATATCTCTTGCTCCCAATTCAAGGCCTAAATTGGATCAAAAACTCATTGAGGTTGTTGGTAACAATATTGGGGATCCATCTGACAGAAGAAGAATCGTATCTCAATTTTAGGGTGAGAACCTTGCGCTTTGACATACTGATCCACTTATACCATATAGGTGCTACATGATGCTAGGGTCTGATGCTTAGTTCTACAAAGAGGATTTCCATGATCCAAGGTGGTAGACAGCCATGGATGATGAATATGATTCACTACATAACTAAAAGACACAAGATATTTTCTCCTTGGAAGAAGAGATCTACATGAGAGAGTCTGAGGGGTACACTAAATATTCCTCCTTGGTTTGCAAACTAATGAAATCTTTGTATGGGCTCAAGCAAACCCCAAGGACATGGTATGCCAACATGGATGCCTTCTTACTATCACAAAAGTTCAAAAAGTGCAAGTCTAAATGGAATGTCTACATGCAGCAGAAGGGGGGTTTCTTATTATTGATTGTATTGTATGTGGATGACTTTCTCATTACCAATGGTTCAACTGTTGGATTGAGAGACATGAAGTCATCCTTGAGAAACGAATTCTCCATGACAATTCTATGGTTGTTGAGGCAATTTATTGGCCTTGAAGTGAATAAAAAATATTTGAGGATCATGATTACTAAAACCAAATATGTAGGTTATTTTCTCAAGAGATTCCATATTACTTGTTGCAAAGCAGCATATTTCCCTTTCCTATCTGGCAATAGATTGGAAGAAGGCGGTTGTACACCCCTGGTTTATAGAACTCTCTATAGATAGTTGATTGGTAGCTTATTATACCTTACTCATTCAAAACCACACTTGTCGTATGATGTGAATGTTATTGCTAGGTTCATGCAGGAGCCACATGAGCTGCATTGGAAGTAAGCAAAGCACATCTTGCATTATGTGGAGGGTACTAGAGAGTTTTGGATTCACTGTTCTGTTGGTGCTCATTTAGATCTGATTGGTTTTACTGATTGAGACTGGGATAGAGGAAATTTTAACAAAAAATATACTTTGTGGTATGTGTTCATGTTGGGATCTATACCAATCTGTTGGTCAAGCAAGAAGCAAGTGGCTCTTTCTCTCTCTTCTGCTGAAGCAGAGTATTGAGGGGCTGTAAATGCATTATTCAGGGATTTTGGCTATATGGGATTCTAATAGAGTTTGGAATTTTCACTTCTCCTTTAGCAACCATTTTATATGATAATCAAAGTGCAATAAAATTTCCAATGATCTAATACAGAAGCAGCGGATCAAACACATAGAAGTCCATATGCACTACATTTGGGAACTAGTGCATAGTAATACTATCATTCTGCATTAATTCCATACAAAGTAGTAGGTTGCACACATATTCACAAAATATTTCACTGAAAATAGATTTTTTTAATCTCGGGTCTCTTCTTGGTGTGAAGGTTTGATTCAGTTTTGTTCCCTGTTTCACTGTTCATTTTTTTTTGGTGGGGAGCGGGGGGGTTTCTCATGAGGTTTTCCTCATTTCCTCGATTTATTGAGAGGTTAATTTTTTACATTATATTGTATAGGTGACCTTTGATCTTATTTTCTAGGTACCAAGTTGTCCAAGTTTGGATTAAGGGGGGGTGGGGGGGGTGGTGTTAGGATTATTGTAATCCTCTCTTGTCCACCATAGTCTAAATGTCAGTTTCCTAGATTAGGAATATATTTACACTTCATTAGTTCCATGGAGAATTTATCTGGGGTCCTTCTACCATTTTATGTGCCCCCATGCATGATTTTAAGAGATCCAAATATCATTCCTTATGTTTTAGGATACCACACTTAGTTGTGGTAGTCCCATCACTAATTCACCTTAGACTGTGTTGATTTCTGGTACGATGGTCCACATCCAATTCACCTTCAGTTATCCTAGCACAAATTTTGCATTATTTAAGTATTTATGTGCCTTTTTTTAATGTCCCTTTTTAATATTTTTTATTAAATGACCAACTTTTCACCTTTTTCCCAATTTCGACCCTTGACTAGTTTTGATGTCTAGATCTCCAAATTGACCCAAATGATCCCAAATCTTATGAGAAGTTATATGAATGATATTGGGACTTTAATATGATTTTCAGGTATGATTTATTACCCTCCAATTAATTCTGAATTTTTTTTTAATATTCCGTTCAAGGTAGGAGTCTTTACTAGCAAATTGGGGCTCGAATTCCCCCTGGGTAAATGTTGGAAATGGCTTTTCAAATGCTCCCAAACCCACTCAAATTTATGAACAGAGGCAGAGGATATTTAGGGGGAATTTTTAAGGTCTCATATGCATCACTATTCATTTTATACAAGCTATTATTACCCTCTCCCAAAAAACTAAAAAATCACTAATTCGACCCTTGGGGAAATGGCACCAAATCTTCTCCAAATGCAATTAATCTGAGTAAAATGACCTCAAATGCTTAAGTGATGAACATTAAACTTGTAATAATCATAAATTACATTTAATTCATCTAAATATATCGAATATACATTCTCCCATTCGAAATAATCAGCATTATCATATCATACATCAATGTAGTGGGGAAATGGTCATTGTTTGCTCATTAATAATCACTTTTCCATACAACCATTTGATATTTTGACCTGATACTTTATGATAATGAATAAAATATCCTATTTATATTATTACAATCATTAATGGACAATGAAAATCTCTCCCAATTCGAAATCATTAGCATTACAATGGTTCACAACAAGATAGTGGGGAAATGACACTATTTCTTCATTGTTTAACATTTTTGCATGAAATATTTTGGTTATTTAGACCTGAGAGTCTTATGAAATTTAAATACATAAATCAAATTCCATTCATCCATAAAACATCAGTATTTTACTTATCCATTCAAATCCATCACCATCAAATTGATTCGCAGCAAGATAGTGGGGAAATGGCACTATTTCTTCATTAATTAACATTTTTACATGAAATATTTCAGTATTTAGAAATGAGAGTATTATTAAATTTAAATACATATCCTTTAAATCAGAACATAAAATAATGGGGAATTAGAAGCTTCCCCAAAGAGATCAATAGCTCACCCAAAGCGCAATCCCTCCATGAGCAAGAATATGCCATAGAAACTGGAAATGGTTGAGAGAAAGTACTGCAATAGAAGGAACCATGAGATTCCCTATAGATTACACCTGCAAATAAAACTCCATTAAATATCCATGAAATACCTGAGTGGCCTCTCCAAACACTAACTTGGATGGGAATCTTTCACCCTCGAAATTGACTAAGGCAAGAAAACTAGTCATCCACTAGCTCTCACAATTCACAAATGAACAAAATCTCTTCTCTTGGTTGATTCCTATATTTTATAAAAATAGTTATCATTTTAAGGTTACCAATCCATCCAAAAACTCAATCCAATTTAAATTTTGGTGCGTGCTCAAGATTTGCCATGTGTCCTCCCTTTCCTAGCCTTTCATATTCCCCCAATTTGAGTAGGAACCCATTGAGCTTCCCCAAATCACATGAGCACCCTCTTGGATTCTTATTTCGACCTGAAATGTCAGATATGTCATATTTCATCCCTCATATCTAATTTGTATCATAGGTTTCATAGCATCTTCATCATTGTTTTCATAGAGCTAGGGAATTTAGTCCAAGTGTCTCACTAGCTCCAAAATGCCTCTTCCTCTTACATGGGAGTTACTCTTCCACTCCAATTCTACCTTAATTGATTCATGTCAATTATATTTACCTTCCAACTCATCCCAATACCCTTGGTATTCTTATGGATTCGAAATGACAAGAGGAGGATGCCATGTGGCATAGAAAATCTAGCTTGTGTGGGTCCCACATTCTCTATGTGTCTTCATGATAAATTGCCACTTTGATTTTCCCTTGTATTTATTTATTTGTATCCTTTATTAAATATTTATGCCATTCTAATTTTCAAACATCATTTATTGTCCCCCTTATTCCAAATCCCAAAGCTTCCACCCCCAACTTAGGAAACTAGTAATTTTCCTCCTTGGCAATTATTTGACCCCTAGCATCAATTTGACAAACTCTCATTAATATGGAAAATGTTATTAGGCCATTGTGACCCAATGAAAAATTTTGGACATGAAAAATCCTCCCTTCCCAATATTTCTTGTCCTCAAGCGATTTCAAACATGGGTGTTGAAGAACCTACTTTCTGTATGATTCTTTGAAGTTTCCCCTGAGTTTCCCAACTTTGAGTCTTTGAGATTCCATGAATATTTTAGAGAGGAACCACCACGCTTGATGCTTCACTACTCTGATTACAATAACTTTATAAAGTGGGGAATCCATCTCCCATACTGCTTGTTTCCCAAAATATTTGAAATCAATGGGACTAAAAAATATCCCAGTGTCCCATTGCTTGTATTGCACTCCAACAATTAAGAGTGCTCTCCAACCCATACCATTAGCAAAGATAATTATGGGATCCCATTTTCTTGTATTCATTCTTACAAACATCATGAATACATAATATATATCATCAAAGTATGTAACAACATAATATTATTGTACATCAAGGAGGTGCATCATCAAAAAATCATAAAAGTGCTTATACCTCCAAGTAACTAGACCACCATTTTCCAAGTGCATACACGCTTAAAGTGACCAATCAAATATACTCCAATGACATAGGTGAGGATCCCATGTCCTGTAATTCTTCTCCAAAGATATATAATGTGCATCAATATAATCAGCCATGTGTTCTTTCATCCAAGGAGTGAATGAAGAACCTCCACCAAAATCTGAACCGAATAATAAGCAAGAAAAACAAGGAGACTTCAAATGACTCAAAGAATTCTCGCCCATACATCCATGAATGAGAGAATCATAAATATATAACAAAGTATGTGGCTGGAAGTCAAAAATGTTCTCCAATCATAAATCTATTTACCCCAGTGTTGGATGAATTTTCTCCAACATCAAATGAACCAAGTGTTGAGCAAATAAACCATGAGTCTTCAAGTGACTCAAATGCATATCATAGGTACATCCATGTAGATGTGCATCATCATAAAGTAACAAAGGATTCTACTGCAAATGTGAATAAGAATGTGCTCCAACCATGTCATCATCAAAAATAAATCTAGGAGTTCCATACTCCTCATGTGGCACCATCAAAAAGAAACCTTTCACCCATACTTCATTGAGACTAATGCTGCAAAACATGGAATTGAAGGATGTAGGAGAGTGAACTAAATCACCCAAATGATCAAAAAGTGAAGAATTTTCATCATGGGAAGGATCCATATGGGTAGTATCATGCATATCCTTCAAAAGTGTGAAACCTTTGTCATAGACTAGTTCCAATGTAGATGAATCATGCTCTTCTTTAAAATTTGCATAACCTTCATCAAGAGACAATTCAAGTTCCTCTTTCACCACATCAAGTGTTTGTATCTCTTAAATATCATATTTAAACACATNCTCATGATCCACCATGTCATGAGAATCCTCCAAACAATCTACCATTTGACAATCTGAAACATAGGAGGAAAAACAAGTATCTTGCAACTTTTCAAGAAGGTTCTCATTTTGAATTTTGAGCTTATGATTATCCTCATTATTCTTCAAGTATGCATCAATTAATAATTCATTAAGCTCAAACAAATGGTTTCTATCAAAAATCAAAGAGATGAAATTACCTTTGATGTGGCACATTGCTCTTTGAATCTTCTCCATGTCTTCAAGGAAGGATGTTTCCTCCAATGAAGTAGCTCTCCAACAACAATTTGATACTAATGCTCGAGTGTCATGGAGTATTCTAAGGGCCTATTGTATCTTATTTTAATTCATATTTAATTACCCTTCAAGAAAATGAGGCTCTTGAAAATGAACCTCCTCATCTTCTTACTTCTTGCTTGGACCAACTTCATGAAGCTCAAGTGGTGATGGGGAAGTTGATCTTGTTTCTTCTGCAACTACTACAAGGTCTTCATTTTCATGTTTACTATAAATTTTGCTTGCAAAAACATTTTTAAATATGATCTCTATGTCACCAACATAGATTTTTGAGAACCCATAAGTAGGTACTCCTTCATAGTTCAAACATCCATCGGTAGATGCTCTTTGTTTCATTTCCAAGGTAGAATGTGTCTCGAAATGATCTTCAATATTTTCAATAGAATTTTCTTCATACTCATGTGAATTCTCTTCATATTTTTCAGAGTCACTTGGAAGTGACTTTCTATCCTCTTCATATCCTCTTCATGCACTATTTCTTCTACTTCACCTATTTTAGAACTAGGTGGTTCATGGGTCTCCTCTTTTTGCTCCTTCAAGCAAGCTGATGAATTTTTCCCCTTGGTTTTCTTAAAATCAATATATTTTCTCCAAACTTGGATAGCCAACAATTAGAATCATTTAATAATATTCTTGGTCATGTCTTCAAATATAGGTTCCATGATTTGTATATGCTCCTCACCATCATATGAGGTTCCCTTTTCATCTCTAGACATAGTTTCCTCTTCAACAAAAGTATTTTTGGGTTTCATTTATAATGGGGGTCCCTAACTTCTTATACTCATAAATATCAGACCACATAAGGTTCCAACATCATGCTCTGATACCACTGTAATGTCCCTTTTTAATATTTTTTATTAAATGACCAAATTTTCATTTTTTTCCCAATTTCAACCCTTGACTAGTTTTGATGTCTAGATATCCAAATTGACCCAAACGCTCCCAAATATTCTGAAAAGGTATATGACTGATATTAGGACTTGAATATTAATTTCAGGTATGATTTATTACCCTCCAATTAATTCTTAAAACTTTTTTAATATTTTGTTCAAGGTAGGAATCTTGACTAGCAAATTGGGGCTCCAATTCCCCCTGGGTAAATGTTGGAAATGGCTTCTCAAATGCTCCAAAACCCACTCAAATTTATGAAAAGAGGAAGAGTACGTTTAAGTGTATTTATTAAGGTCTCATATGCATCATTATTCAGTTTATACGAGCTGTTATGACCCTCTCCCAAACAGCTACAAAATCACTAATTCGTCCCTTGGGGAAATGGGACCAAATCTTCTCCAAACACAATTAAAATAAGTAAAATGACCTCGAATGATTAAGTTATGAACATGAAACTTGTAATAATCATAAATTAAATTCCATTAATCATAAATATATCATAAGCATTCTCCCATTCTAAATAATCAGCATTATCATAGCATACATCAATGTAGTGGGGAAATGGTCATTGTTTGCTAATTAATAATCACTTTTCCATACAACCATTTGATATTTCAACCTGATAATTTATGAAAATTAAGAACATATCACATTTATATTATTACAATCAGGAATGGAAAATTAAAATCTCTCCCAATTCGAAATCATTAGTATTACAATGGTTCACAACAAGATAGTGGGGAAATGACACTATTTCTTCATTGTTTAACATTTTTGCATGAAATATTTTGGGTATTTAGAAATGAGAGTATTATGAAATTTAAATACATAAATAATATTCCATTCATCTATAAACCATCAGTAGTTTACTTATCCATTCGAATTCATCAACATCAAATTGATTCACAACAAGATAGTGGGGAAATGACACTATTTCCTCATTGATTAACATTTTTACATGAAATATTTTAGTATTTATACCTGAGATTCTTATGAACTTGAAATATATATACTTTACATCAAAACATAAAATAATGGGAATTAGAATCTTCCCCAAAGATATCAACAGCTCACCCAAAGCGCAATCCCTCCATGAGCAAGAATATGCCATAAAATTTGGAAATCGTTGAGATAAAGTGTTGCAATAGAAGGAACCACGAGCTTCCCTATAGCTTACACATGAAAATACAACTCCATTAAATCTCCATGAAATACCTGAGTGGACTCTCCAAATACCAACTTGGATGGGAATCTTTCACCCTCAAAATTGGCTAAGGCAAGAAAACTAGTCATCCACTAGCTCTCAAAATTCACAAATGACAATTTATCGAATGAACAAAATATCTTCTCTTGGTTGATTCCTATATTATATAAACATACTTATCCTTCTAATGTTACCAATTCGAATTCGGTGTGTGCTCAAGATTTTCCATGTGTCCTCCCTTTCCTAGCCTTCCATCTTCCCCCAATTTGAGTAGGAACCCATTGAGCTTTCCCAACTCACATGAGCACCATATTGGATGCTCTATTTTGACTTGACATGTCATATATGTCATATGTCAACCCTCAGATCTAATTTGTGTCATAGGTGTCATAGCATCTTCATCATTGTTGTCATAGAGCTAGGGAATCTAGTCCAGGTGTCTCACTAGCTCCAAAATGTCTCTTCCTCTTCCATGGGAGTTACTCTTCCACTCCAATTAGACATTAATTGATTCATACCAAGTATATTGACCTTCCAAATCATCTCAAGACCCTTGCGCTTCTTATGGATTCAAAATGACAATAGGAGGATGCCATTTGGCATAGAAAATCTAGCTTGTGTAGGTCCCACATTCTCCATGTGTCTTCACGATCAATTGCCCCTTTGATTTTACTTTGTATTTATTTATTTATATCCTTTATTAAATATTTATTCCATTCTAATGTTCAAACATCATTTATTTTCCCCCTTATTCCAAATCCCAAAGCTTCCACTCCCAACCTAAGAAACTAGTAATTTTCCTCATTGGCAATTATTTGACCCTTAGCATCAATTTGACAAACTCTCACGAATATGGAAAATGTGATTAGGTCATTGTGAACCAATGCAAAATTTGGGACATGACACTTTTCTCACCTACCTTGGTCATTTAACTTATTGGGAGGTGTTTTATTTGTCAGCAGTTACACTAGTGATCTAGTAGTGATGATTATTCCACAATTAGTCAAGTATGGATTTAGTCCAAGTCATGGAATTTGAATCACTCCTAGAGTATTAAAATTGTCTCTATTGTATCTTTTAGGATTAAAAGAGAATTAAAATATAATTAATTGCAAAATAAATAAAATAGACACAAGCAACCATTACATATAGGTACTCAATGTTTATGTGGAAAACCCAAAACCAGGAAAAACCACCATAATAGATTTATTATCTCGCTGACCTAAATTGGCTAAGATGGGCCAAGTGAACTAGCCACCATTCAACTCCAGGTCAAATTAAAATGGACCCTCCTCAAGCCTTATAACGGTTTCTTTATATCCAATATCATGGGACAATACCATGGGCCACCAAATACCATTGGCCACCAATACCATGGAAAATACCATGGGCTATACAAAACCATGTGCCCAAAAACTATGTGCTAGACCTTAACCACCTTTGATTCATCCCAAAGTCAAGGTTAACCCTAAAAATACCCCCTTTAAACTTGACTTGGATTAATTCACCAACCCAACTCAAATTTTATCAAGAAATCTCACATACACCCCCCTATCACCTAGGTCTATCTCCCGACTTTACTAGTGAGTTATCAGGGGTATGCATGCCTTACCAAGTCTTACAACCATATTCCCATTTACATGCAAACTTCTCCATTAATTGTTTTTTCATGTGCCTTCATGGTGACTACACCATCACCATCTGTTGCTTCATCCTCTCACCTTTTTATGATCATTTTCTTACTCATTTTATACCATGCTCCTTTTTGTACATGTCATTGACCTCCATATAAAAAGAATCCATCTACCAGATTACATGGGTCATCAACTGTTGTAACTGCCATTTCTCTAGGAATTCTCTTCATGTGCATGGTTCATCAATATTGGTCCCATAATTGAGATTAAACCATCTCACATTCCTCTCACAATCGAAGACTCGACCTATTCGATCCACATCAATCTAGGATATGAGTACACCTTCCACCCTCGTACCTACCCAATGGTTCATTATACACTTGATGCAACATCCCTTCTTTGCGCATAATAGGAATACCTTGTGCTTCTAGCACCCAAGAAAATTACATTCTAACCAGGAACCCAAAAATACTGCTAGAGTGTCGGGTACCATGGAACATGCACCCCATAATTAATTCAAAAAACTAGGTACAACACAACGAGCACAAATATATTCCAAACCATGGCTCTAATACCAGTTCTTAGTATTTCAATGAGCATGCATATAATTAATAATGAGAGAACACAAATCCACACAACAACACATTAAATATAGACATTGAATAGTTACGTGGAAAATCCAAAACCGAGAAAAAACCACCATAATAGATATATTATCTCCCTTGACCTAAATTGAACAAGTCATGCCAAGTGAGCTATCCACCATTCACCTCCAGGCCAGTTTACAATGGAACCTCCTCAATCCTTATAAAGGATACTTTACATGCAATACCATGGGACAATACCATGGGCCACCAAATACCATTGGGCACCAATACCATGGGCTACACAAAACCATGTGCCCAAACACTATGTACTAGAACTCAACCACCTTTGACTCATTCCCGAGTCAAGGTTAACCCTAACAGTATCATGGATGTATTTCATATAGATTAATGATTATTAAATTATAGTTATGTCGTCAAATATTTTCCTTCACCATGATTGTTTGGCAATTCTAGCACTGAAATCCTTCCTCATTCATTCTTATTTCACTGTGAGGTTCAATCTAGCTTGATGATCCCATGGTCTTACTAATTTTACACAATAGACCAAATTTGGTCTCAATAAACATGAATCATCATCATCGTCATGAAAAATGATCAATTTTAATGTTTTTAATGCTTCCACAAACGTTTCATAGTGTTCATGGAAAAAGAGTATATTAATATTAATATTTATTGATTAGTTTTTTAATGTTAAGCTCTATGATTTTAGTTTTAGTGTTTACATTTTTAATGCTCTACGTTATGATTTATAGTGTTTAAAGAAGTGAGACAATAGGCCGTTAAATTTTGTAATAAATAAATTTATTTTGAATTAGTTTTTTTTAGAAATTTAAATAATTTAAATTATTTTAAATAAATCAAAATTCACAAAGTTTAAGGTCAAATATTTTACCAATAAACTAAATATATAATGGCTTAGTTAAACTTGTATAATTTGGGTTCTTTTGAGATAATTAAGGACGTTGAATCCATTTGTGCATTCAGAAACACAATTTGAATTATACAAAATTCATATTTAGTAAAGAAAATCCCTGGATCAAGGATTTATTTAAAGAGAATCCTTGGATTCTAGTCAAAAATTTATTTAGAAAATAATTGCATTCCGATCAAAAACTCACTGCAAAATTGTAAAATTTAAGACTTCTCGAAAAAATACTTGTTAAATTTAAATAAAATTTAAAAAAAATTATCTATTAGGAAAAGTTTTATTATATTGACTAGATTAAAAAAAGATAGACCGAATTACTCCAATATATAATAAAAGATGGCAAAGCGTTTGTGAGTAAATGGCTCCATTAATTTTAATTGATTTACCTTGTTCTATGAAGTCCCTTTTTTCTCGGAAAAAAACATATTTCTATTAATAATTGAACGAAAAATAAATTCTTCATTAGTTCATTGAAGGTGACTAGTCAACCTCCCTCCTCTTCCAAAAGTCCATACATAATAAACCATTCATAATGGTTGATGGCTAACAACCTAAGATGAATTTACATGTCGTAAAAATAAAAAACTTTACTTCACACGAACAATTCTATCCTTCAATGGTATTTCATCAAAATTTAAACCTACATAACAATAAAAACTTTCTGTCAATATAAAAAAAATGATCACATCTTAGGAGTTACTTCACAAATTAAATTTCCATCCACAACCTAAATATATATATCGAATTCCGGTTTCGCTTGATAAACCAATCTTTGATAATCGATATACAAGCTGATTTTTCTCTATGTAAACATGTGAAAAGGAGATCTTAATTTTGTGTCTTGTTTTACTTCACAATTCAAATTATGAACTTTTAAATCTACTATGTTTAGAGAATTGTTAATCCAAATTATTACAAGAATAGAATCTCTAAATAGCCTTTGGAATGCCACCTTCACCTCTTCTTTAAAGTCTCTTGTAAAGTTTCACAATCACAAAATCAAATATTACATAGATATTTAATTGATTCCTAAAATTGGTCCATTTCCTTAAATCACTCAACATTATTCGTTAAGTCTTTATTAGTCCCTACCTTTAAGCTGGCATCGACTCCATAAAACGACTTGTCATTTTTTCAATTACATGTTACACAACTCAAATCACTTATATCCTATGTTTTAACTTGATTTTGAACAGTACACTTTATTTCAACGAATCAAAAACATGAAATTGTTCTATTATCAAATCGACAACTTTGGACACTTATTTGGCCTCATATCGAGGCAAGGGGGAAATTTTTTGTTTCATTCTTGAAATAGTACTTTACAAGTTTGGGCTCATAGAAGGTCATTTTTCTATTTTTCAACCTTAATGCTAACTTCCAATATACAATTAGTTAGCTAGACCATATTTGTGGCTTGCTTCATGTTATCCATGTTGGGGTCACTTGTTGCATGTTCTCCATCTGTTAATCAAAATTATGTGTTGTGGTTTCCTGCATGTTTTCCATGTGTTAACCATGCTTCTTCTAGTCTTGACGAGACCTACCTTGACATCAGGAAATCTACCCTTCATTTCTGAGAATATGATTTGAGTCCCTTCATCTTTTGCAACCCAAATGACCGGATGTTCAAACGCTACTTTCCATAATTTGAACCTGAAAAAAAAGTCTGGGTATATTACAATCATGAAGTTTTTTTTTGTATGTTTTACTATTTTATAAATTTATGAAAGCGTAATTTAAATAGTGTGCTTATACTTAACTTACCTGTGAAAAAAAAAACTTACCTGTCGAGCATTGTTGTTATTGTTAATTGTGTTAGTTCTATCGCATACAAATCGAATTTAAAACATACTCACAATTATAACAGTACACACTTCCTGGTTATAAGTGAATAGCATTGCCATGATCCCTAACAAGCGGAATATCTTAAGTCATATCTCCCAATAACTTTTTCAATAACTTGTTGGAGATCTATTGGAACAGAGGGTATAGATGCTTGAACATCTAGTGAGCACAATTGTACAATTACTCCATGATGTACCCTTTTCAATGATTTTTTCATGCTATTAGAGCTTATCACTTTATAGGTTTTCCCTGGAACACCTCTGAGTTTAGTTTCCTTTCCTTCTTAAGAGAATCTCATGAACATTTCTTGAAAATTAAAAGCCATTTTTCCCAATTATTGTATCCAATGGACCCCTAGTACTACATCAATACCACCCATTTGGATTACAATCATTGGTTGTCCAATGAATACTCACCCATAGTAATATTAATACTATGTCACTTCCATGAATAATTTATGGTACCTCCATCTACAACCATTGCTTGATATTCTGGCACATGATATATAAAGCAATTGAGAAGTAATCAACAATGTTACATTTCTCTTTTTTATATATCCCTGTATCCTAAGAGTTTGATGAGTGCAAATGTAAGCGAATGCATGACAATATATGGTTGGATTAGTATATGCTATATCTACCTTTTGAGGTTGTCCTAGGTTTGTATCATATTCCTCTCCATAGTCTATGTAGAAGAACTTGTTCTCACTACAATTATGCACCTTACTATACTTGTCACAATTGTAACATAACCCATGTTCTCTTGTTTCCTCTACTTGTTGAGGTTTCAACCTTGTAGGATTAGCCTAAGTTGAGTTGGGAGGGGAAAATTTTCCCTCTCTATAGGTCTTACTGGTAGGTCTTCTAGTAGACATATTTTTACTTTCATGCTCTCCTAGTGCCATATTTTTTCTTTCATTTTTCCTTGCCAAACTACAAGCATCCTCCAATTATTTAGGTTCAAAGATATGTACCTCATGTTGAATATTTTCATTTAAAGTGTCCATAAAGAGATACAACAAAATATCTTTTGTAATTTTCTTCACTCTAAGACTTAACTTTTGAAACCACTTGATGCTCTATGTAACTAGACCTTTTTGATTGAATATTATCAATTGGCTCAATAATGTGTTGCTCTTAATATTCTTATGATGTGCAATCAATTCATCCATAAATATTGATCAAGAGACAACATAGTCCTTTTTATGGTCATAAATCCATCAGTACCATAAAAATTGATCAGGCTCTAAATACTAGGGTGCAATAGTTACTTTTTGTAAAGTTGGCACTTGGTGTAGAATAAAGAATCGATCCATCTGGAATATCCATGTCATTAGATAATTGCTTTCAAAATTCCTCATATCAATCTTGGGATCCATTGGTTCCTTTGAACCAAGTTGAACCCATGATGATGTGGATTATGGAGTGATGAATGATCAAGTGTCAAAAAATTGAACCTCATATTCTCTAATTGTTTTTCAACTTTCTCAATCTGTGACTGGTATAAGTCCTTATTTTCCTCCTTATCCTCTTCTTGAGGAGATGAATTAGGAAGAAAGTTATGTGTTATCTCATTTAACATTTTATTCACCTCTTTAAGATCTTCTTTACTAGCCATCTTTACAATATCCTCTTTACTAGCCATCTCATTGGTCATCTTTACTATATCCTCTTTGTTGGCCATACCCCTAAGATCCTGTTTGTTTGTCATCCCCCTGAGATCCTCTTTATTGGTCATGTTTTCGAGATTATTTTTCAACTCCTTTTATATATCACCTTATTTGTTTAGAACTTGAAAATGTGTCATTAATTTTTCATGGCATCTAATGGAGAATCTGCGATGAGAAAATTTATTGTTGACGTTTCGAACCAAGCGTGGTTCATCTTCAGGACATAGCGATGCATGGGGATTATTCCTCTTTCATCGGTGCATTAATACAGAAACAGTCACTTGAGAGGTGCCGACAAGGTTTGTCTTGTCGAAGGTCAATTTAGGGTTTTTATTTCATTGTGTTTATTATTTAAAACCCTAATTAATTTTTAAAGGTTATATTAATTATTATATTCCAAAGTTGTTACAGAGAGAAATTCCTATGGCTTGGGGTACCACAACAGACAGCTAGACTCCAAAAATCAATCTTTCCCAATATGCAATAGAAATAAAAACATCTAACACTAAAGGATTGAACCTCGTACCTTATTCCGGACGGTTGAAGTAGATCCCCGTTGAGCTTTCCAATCTTCAGCTTGAATTGTTATAGCACGTCCTCAACAACAAGTACACAATACAAGCATACTAATGATTTCATGGTGTTAGATCTATTCTAGCATATATAATCAATAATGTAAAAGCATTTGACATATTCCAATGGATACAAAATTCATTCAAATACACATTACTGGACAGAAAAAGATATTTCTATTAATATGAATCAGATATTACAAGTGACAACCTCTGACGGCACGTCTACGAACTGGAGAAACTGAATCCCCCACTTGGGCCTCCACCACCTCAATCCTCCATCACTTCAATAGCAAGCTTACTAGCAAAAGGCAAGCTTGGGAAGAACACAACAGTGCTCCAAGGGACAAAGGGATGCAGACTCAAGCATAAGTTCTGGCAACAATGGACTATAGTTTCGATACTCTCAATTCTCTCTTATGCTTTCAATGTCTCAAGGGTTCCTTATATAGCTTTTCAAAGGTATACTAAAAGGTCGAATCCATGCAATCTCAAGGCATATGGAAGGCCAGGAGTCATATGAGTCGGATCCAAGTCAAGGAACGCTCCAAAGGATTTTGGATTATGTACACATCCCGATGTACACGACTATAAG
>LPNX010068364.1:104188-119657 GCA_001517045.1 Pseudotsuga menziesii | reverse complement strand
AATTTCTTGATGTTGTAAAGCAATTAGTCGGTGTTCTTCTAGCTTGCTTAGTTGCATCAGTCAGTCCTTCATACCTTCTTCAACATCGAGATGTAAAATATCTTCTATGATAGGTGTTTGTTGTCGAAAATGTAGTGGAATGACTGCTTCTTGGCCATAGACTGGTCAGAACGGTGTTTGGTCGGTGGAACATTTGTATGTTGTTCTGTAAACCCATAATACTATAGGGATTTTTTCATCCCAATCATCCTTTTTGGTGTTGCATATTTTTGTTAAACCCCTTGTTATTGTTTTGTTGAATGCCTTTATTTCTCCATTCAAATGAGGGTGATAAGCTGTAATACATCGATGGTCAATTTTGAACTGGTCTGTCAGTGCTTTGATGGTTTTGTTAATAAATTGTGATCCTTGGTCGCTGATTAAGGTTAGTGGGCATCCAAATCTAGTAATTATGTTGTCATAGATAAATTTAGCAGTTATATCATTGGAACATGTGTTGACAGGTTCTACTTATTCCCACTTGGTTACATATTCTACTGCGTTTATTATATATCTTGCACCTATTCTTTTTGCTGGTATTGGGAATGCTCCTATGAAGTCGATGGCCCAAATTTCAAATGTCAAACTTGGGTTTACTGATATCAAGGGAATTTCTATACTAGAGAGAGGTCAACCCAGTCATTGGAATCAGTCGCATTGGCTAACAAACATTTTGCAATCATTATATAATGTCTGCCACCATAGCCCTGACTATTGGATTTTGGCAGTTGTATCTGCTTGAAAATTTCCTCCCACTGGTCTGTAGTATGCTTTGAACATGATATTATCTCTTTTGTGTTCTAATACGCATCTCCTAAGGATTTCATCCAAGTCCATTTTATTTAAAAATCCATTTATGAGGTTGTATGGTGCAACCTTCATATCTAATATTTGTTTCTTTTTCATGCTCATGCCCTCTGGTGCTTGACTATTTTCTAAGATTTGAGATATTTCCTCCAATTCTTCTAGGACAACTTCTATTTGAAATAAGTGTGCATCTGGCATGTCATATTCGATTCCTATCGGCTCCTTTCCCGTGTTGATTGTTGACAAGTGGTTAGGTCTGACATTTAATTTTCTTGGTCTAACAACGAATTCAAATTCAAATTCTTGGAATAGTAGTAGCCATCGGCAAATCCTCCTGTGGTGTAAAGGTTTGTTTACAAAGTATTTCAATGCTTGGTGGTCAATATAGAAGGTGAAAGGGTTGGCTAATAGGTAATGTTGGTACTTCTGTAGTGAAAAGACCATTCCTAATGCTTCTTTCTCTGTTGTCAAATAGTTTCTTTATGCCTTGTTTAGTTTTTTTCTACTATAAACTATAGGTTAATCCATTCCATTGTCCCCTAGTTCTATTAAGATCATTCCTAATGCTAGGCCTGATTCATTGATATGTACATGAAATTTGATTGACCTATTTAGGAACCTGAGGATAGGTGCCTCTACTAGTTTCATTTTTAATGTTTCAAACGATATGTTACATTCATCTGCCCAGTCAAACTCCTGATCTTCTCTTAATAGTTATTCCATTGGATAGGTCATATATGAGTAGTATCTCATAAATTTCCTGTAATATCCTGTGTGTTCGAGTAATACCCTAAATTGTTTTGGGTTCACTGGTGGTTTCAAGTCAAGGATAATCTTTATCTTTGCAAAGTCGACCTTGATGCCTTCTTTGCATACAATGTGCCCTAATAGTATCCCTATATGAGCTAGGAATATGCATTTCCTTATGTTCAAAGATAACTGGATTTGTCGGCATCGTTCCAACATGAGCCTTAGCCATTTGCAGTGATCTTTCATCATTATAGAGTATATCGTGCAATCATCAAAATATACTAACATTTTTTTGTAGATATATTATTGAAATGTTTTGACAACAATTTTCAAAAATACTATAGGTGCATTTTTTAGACCAAAAGGCATAACTGTGTAGGCGAATGAGCCGAATTCACATACAAATGTTGTCTTTTTCTAGTCTTCTTTGGATATTGGTACTTGGTTTTACCCTGAGAATCCTTTTATAAATGAGTAACATTCATGTCCTACAACTTCATTTAATATTTCATCTGCATATGGTGTTGGAAATGGGTCTGTTAGGGTGACTTTGTTTAGTTCTCTGAAGTCGACACAAACCTTTAGTTTTGTTGGGTCATGTTTCTTTGGTTGCACAAACATTGGGCTTTCCCATTCTGATTGGTCAATAGGGTAGATAATTCTTGCTTCAAGCATATTGTTGATCTTTGTCTTGACTGTCTCTTTGTATTTATGCGCTAATTTGTATGACCTCTTCTTTACAAGTCAGTCATCAGGTTTGATGTCGATATTCCTCTTGCCCATTTCATGGACTAGTCCTTTGAGATATTTGTAGTCTCTAGCGATAACATCCTAGAATTCTTTCAGTAGGTTTACTATGTCAATCGTTTGTTCTTTTCTCCAGTAATCACCAATTTTTTCCATTTTATGTTGATCATCATTTTATATGTCAAAATATTTAGTTTTAATTTTGACATCTAACCATTCTGGTGCTTTAGCTTCATCTATCAGTCGACTCCTTTCTTTGAATTGTGAGAATGTAGCAGGAAAGTCTACTGCGGTCATTCAGTTAGTATCTTCTTTGTCAGCTGTGTTGACTTTAAGTACTATGCGAATTGGTTTTGTTGTTTCTGAGTGATATGATTTCCATCGAAAGCTTTTCCCTTCTGGATTTTTGTTTTCCATTTGCAGTCTTGTCGATTGTGGTATTATCTTGGTTTGTATGTTATTACATGGAATTGTCGATCGATCATAGTTTTTTATCAGAGTGTTGTTCTCGGTCGATTCTATAATTTTTATTTTTTTTTTTGCAGTTTCGACTAACTTTTCATTCTACGGTATAAAACTGAAGTCTTTGATGAAGTTCTCTCTAAGTTCGTGCCATTGAAATGTTTCTCCCCGTGATTCCTCCATTTTATACCATTTGTTTAGTAAGTCGGCTAGCATCGAGGGAAACAGGGGTGGCCATGTACATTCATCTTTATACCCAAGTCTTCTCCATTCTTTTTTGCATTTTCTTATATGTTCCTCTAGGTCTTGTCCTTGGATGAATGCATGTATTTGCACCTGTTTGGTAATTTCCTTTGAATCTTTCTACGAAGTAAGTCGAAGTTGTTGTCCATATCTACAATCTTGATTTATGGGTATCCCACCATTGTGCAACTTGTCCTGTAAAGGTTTCTACCAAGATTTGTAGTCAGCCATGTTCACCTATGTTTTTAGATACTTGTTCTATATGCATAAATGGGGATTCTCTTTCTTTATATCTTGGGATCTGTCTGATACTTACATTTGTTTGGTTTAAGCTAGGATATTCCCTACTTTTCTTTTCGAATATTTTTGGGATGATCAAGACTGAAAAACATTGTTGCGTTGGTTTTTTTTGTACTGCCTGAATGGTCCAGCAACCTCTTGCTTGGGTCTCATAGTTTTTGACTTCCAAATCATATAATTCTATGTTTGAATTATATCCTACTGAATCTTAATTTCCCAAGTGAAGCTTGCCATAGATGTTGGGTTCTGTGTAGTCTTCTTTATTTTGTATTTGATATAGTTTTCTGATGTTGACTTCTTCATCAATAAGTTCTATCCAAGGTTCCCCTTGCGAAGGATGGATAGGTGCTATGACTTTCTGTCCATTCCCTTTTAGTTTTATCCTTTCTTTGTCTAGGGATATTGACTCTTTAATTTTTATTTCCCAAGGTTGACCTACTAAAGATGGGAAGGAACTAGATCCTTCTGTAGGGTCAATGATTTCAAAGTCGGCTTTGGTCGATATTCCTTTTATTGTCGTCTCAACATTTCTCAAAACTTTGATGGGTTCGATCAGACCTTGGTCAGCTAACTTGAGGCATATGCCTTACTTGTAGAGTCGAGGTCTACCCAACTGTTCCCAAATGTCATGAGTCATAATATTTACTTGTGAACCGAAGTCGAGTACAACTTGTTGAACATGGTATCCTTCGATTTCTAGGTCAACAAGTTGGTCGACATCACTCTTGTCTTTTTGGTTTAGACTGCATATGTTTTTGGTTTTTTTTGTATTATTATTATGCTTCATATTATACAATAAGTCAATGAATTGAGATACCGCTTTATAATCCTGTACTAAACATATTAATTCTATAACCGTGTTTTGTCAACTTTCATCATCTTCTTCCTGTGTAGAAAATTCTTTCAATATATTCATTGTGTCATTATATAATTGTTTTTGTTTAGTCGGGTTAGGATAATTGTTCTTTTCTTTGATTTTACTTATATGTGGATTATCATTCCCAATTTGTGTCCCTTGTCGGGTTAATACGTGTAGGTTCTTTGCATTGATTACATAATGTTTTTGAACACACAACAAGACATTAACATTTTTCTTTTTATTGATTTTTTCGAGCATGGTGGGACAGTCCTCGAATGAGTGATCACCTGCATAACATCTAGTACAAAACTTTAAATTAGTTCTATCCTTGTATGGACAGTCTACATATCAATGGTGTTCTTTGTAGCATATAAAGCACTGGATGGACTGACATGACCGGTTGTCGTGATTTCCAAAAAATAGTCCTCGACCTCTGTAACCTCCACGACAGTTTTCGAACTGGCGCTCATATCGATGGCCTTCAGATCTTTGATTATTTTGCTCATTTTGACCATTGCTTCATTGGGTGTTATTGTTATTATGCGTGACTGTGTTCGTTTGGTAGACTGCTTGGTATTTTTGTCGTTTCTTTAAATTTAGGTCGCAGTCAGTTGGTGCGTGACTTTTTACTTCACAGATTGCACACCACGATGCTTTTCCATTTTTCATCTTATATGGGAAATCTTTAATTGTGTGTTCTCCATGTTCTTGGTAGATGATGCTAAATAATTTTGTATGAACAAATCGATCATCCTGCCAACTTTTGTCTTGTCGACAGTTATCTTTAGTGTATCCGATCGTGGAGCATTTTTTGCACCAGACATCCTGATTCTTGAGGTTCAGCTCTTTCAATGATTTCTAGCTGTTCTTCTAGTCTAGTATGCATGGGATATGCTAGGAAATATTAGTCCATCTCTACTTGCAGTAATTTGGTAAGTGTGTCTTCATACATTTTAAATGTCTCCAAGATTATGTGCCACCGAATTTTCTATGATAGACATGCAAGAAACCACTAAATTAATAGTTGTTGGACAATTACATAGTCTAGTTGGCTAAGGAGGTTCTTCCATCATTTTTCATATTCCCAGACAGACTCTAGTGGCTTCTGAGATGTTGTTTTCATATTTTTGGCCACCAGCTGTTTTGCGTCTGGTGTTTTAAAGAAAAACAATAATTGCACTTTAATTTCTGCTTTAGATTCTTTGGGAGTTCTCTCCATATAAGTCATGTACCACGTTAGTGCTCTTTTCCTCAAGGCACCAAAAAACTATGCCATATTTTGTTCTTCGACCGTAACTTGATTTGGTTCCCATATTGACTCACAGATGAACCAATTTCATCTAGGATATTCATCACCCTCGTATAGAGGGATATGTGCTGATCTATGACCCATGTCGGTATCGCTATCGCTGTCTCCTCTAAGAGGTGGTGGTGGTGGGGGTGGTGGTGGGGGTAGTGGGATGTTTTGTTTGTCTCACTATGCAGAGCTATCATCGGTAGAAATTTTGTTCATGTCGGTCATTTTTTTTGTCATTCCTTCTCCGACAAGCAGTCGGTTTGCGTGGACTTCTCCTGTCGATGTCCAACTGCATTGATTTGTTTGCAGGTCCAACTGTTCTATATTTTGCAAAGATGTGTTTGGCACGGGGGGTGTTCCTTCATGTGTTGGGTAAAGCAAGTGGATACTTCCGTTGGAAGGGTATGCTTGAAGTTTTAACCAATTTCCTTCCTTTGGTCGACAGATCACTAGATGATTATAATCGTTTACCTCGTCGTCTAGTTGGCTCCATTTACCAAAATAACTAGCTCTTAGTCTTAGGTCTTCTTCAACAATGGATTGTATCCTGGTACTCGGATTCGTTGGAGATAGAGGTCTTATCTCCTATGGAATTTCTATTTGGAGAGCTTCACGCTGCTCTATCCACAAGTCTTCTTCCATGGGTGATGCTTCTTTCTCCATGCCTTCTTCCTATCATTCATGACCCGAATCTGGCAGATTTCTTTCCTGGTTTGTCACCCTAGTAGTCATCCCTCTTTGCAGTGCTATAGCACGTTCTCTTCTCTCTTCCTTTCTTTTCAGCCTCTTCTCTCTTTCTCATTTCTATAAATCTGCCGTACCTTTGTGTGTCACTGTTTGTTCGATTTCTTTTTTAGGTTGAATTTTCATTGCTGGTGATGGTATCTTCTTCAGTCGACTAGAATCCTCTTCACTTTACCCTGACATATGCCTAGCTAACCCCCCATAGCCTACCTGATGCTTTAGAAATCTCGGATATTTCTGTTTATTTTCTTAGGAAGTACTTCCACTCTCTTTGGACAATGAATTTTTACCACTTTTTATGTTTCTCCGCCTAGTTAGAATTTGGTGGCGGTTCATGTAGTGACAGATGAGGTTCTATGATATGACCCACTCCCTTTTCTATTAGGAATTTGAACAATAGGGTCGGTAAGGAGTAAAAAAACTGCTTTGTAAGCTATGTATAAAATATTTTATGAACGCTTTCGAGTGAAGTTCTTTCTTTTATGGCTTGTTCCTCGTAGAATTCATCTGTGATATTTTCAAACCACTCCGATAGGTTTGTTTGTCCCCCTCGAATCAGTTTCTCAAGTGGCTCTTGATCCTTAGTTTCTTCTAAATTTTCGATCCATAAGTTTTTTCAAAAGTTGGGGTACCAATTCTACAAACTTCTCATGTGTTTCAGTGAAGAATTTCTCCTTCGCCTGAGCAATGTTTAATCGGTTTCTCCTTGCATAGTTCTATAAATAATTTGCTATCTTACGATCCGAACAGTTCTTAATCTCCTGTTTTGATATCATCTGCTTATAGTCATTATGTTTGTATATGTACTATCGGCAATGGAACCAATGTTGTAATCTCACAGATCACAAGGGGTTACCAATAATACACATGGAATCATATAGACATAACTGACACAAGAGACAAAAACATAGATAAGGAAATAAAAGATTATATTATAACATGAGGTTCCATACATACACAGAACTGAACTGAGTTCTCATCTGGCTCAAAAACCTAATATATATGATTTACAAACAGTTACATATGACTACCTATTGGTTCGGTCAACCGACATGACCTCATGTGGCCAACCTAATCTCCAATTAGTGGGCTATTCGACTAGTCGGATCACCAACTAGCTCCTCCAATAGTAGTAGAGGAAGTTGCTTGTCACTATGGTACATAATGTTTCAATGCATAGAGTATGGAAGGAAGAGGGAGAATTATGCTTTCTTTAGAGGGAGTGATTGTAGAATATTCTGAGGTTTGACATGGTATGACATGATGGACACATTACTAATGAATCTAGGATTTACGAAGAGTAAATAGGATTCCAAACTTTACTTCAAGGTTGAAGGTAGAAGACCAGTGATGCTCCTATTATATGTTGACGACTTGTTCCTGACATGGAAAGAGGAACTCATTAAAGTTACAAGAAGAATAATTGCTACCGAGTTTGAGATGAAGGACTTGGGTATGATGCACTAATTTCTAGGCATGGAGGTGTGGCAAAGTGAGGATGGAATTTCCCTTGGACAAGGGAATTATGTAGTGGAAATATTGAATAGGTTCACTATGATGGATTGCAAGGTCATGGACACACCTATGGCATTGAACCTGAATTTATTGAGTGATGCTTCATCAAAGTCGGTTGATGCCATGATGTCTTGTTAAATGTTTTGTTCATTGATGTTATTGACATATTCGATACATGCTCACTTGGTTGCGTAGAATATAGTGAGGTACCTGAATGTTAGAGTTGAGTATAAAGTGAATCAAAATATTAACATGGAGGCTTATGTGTATTTGGATTGGGTAGGTAGTTCCATTGATAAGAAGAGCACTTCGGGGTGTTGCTTCATTATGGGATTAGGTGTGATCTCTTGCTTTAATAGGAAGGATTCCTACATTCCATTGAGTACAACCGAGAGAGGAGTGGTGAAGTTCTATTTTGTGATCCATGTTGAGATCTCTTGAAAGAGGGAGTTCTAGCATAGACGGTGAGGCAGGTTGTTTGAGCATAAAATCATGGAAAAGATCATAGTTTTCTCAGACATAAATGGTCCTATAGGTTTTTTGCATATGTAATAGGTCCTAGCGAATCTTATAGGTTATCCTTGGATGTAATCAACCCTGATGTGATTCTATGCTAGAAATGGCCAAAGTGAAGTTTGAGTACTTCAAAAGAGAAGCTTGGTGTTCTCCAAATCGAGGTTCCTTCCAAGGGAAAGTGATGAGTCTATGTTCCTTTCTAACATGGTGGTAGGATTGGTTCCCCCCATGGTCATATGTAAGTGCAAATTGCTTCCGACATGGTGGAAGGCTAGGCCTCCCATGGTCAGATGTAAGTGTTGAGCCTAGTGACATGGTGGTAGGCCGGTCCTCCCATGCTTAGATATAAGTGATGTGCCTTTCTGACATGGTGGCAGGCTAGGGCTCCCATGGTAAGATGTAAGTGCAGTGCCTTTTTGACATGGTGGAAGGTTGGGCCTCCCATGGTTAGATGTAATTGTAGAGCCTTTCTAACATGGTGCCAATCTGGGCCTCCCATGGTTAGATATATGTGTTGGATGAGCCTTTCTGACATAGTGGCAGGTTGGGCCTCCCATGGTTAGATGTGAGTGTTGGTCCTTTCTGACATGGTTCTAGGATGGGCCTTCCATGGTTAGTTGTGAGTGCTATGCATACTATTATGACATGGATGTTAGATGTGTTCCTCCCATGGTCAAATATAAGTGTTGGGTAGGCCTTTCTAACATGGTGGTAGGATGGGCCTCCCATGTTCAGATATAAGCACTGAAGAAGATGAAGGACTACATGGAGGCTAGGAATACAACTAGCATGAAAAAGGGCTAGCTCTATAGAACTTCCTATGATGAGTAGAATTGAGAGATAGCACCAATTAATCAAGATAGCAGAAGTAGTGATGATGATAATTATCCAGTGATGATCTAGCTTTGATGATGATCCAGTGATGATCCATCTTTGATGATGATATATATTTGATCCAGTGATGAAGACTTGTGCTAATGAATTGTGTCAAGAGAATACCTTCCTATTTAAGAGGGAGTGTTGATGTATTTGTAACTTCAGAATGTATTAAATTTTATATCTTATATTGTACCTCGATGTTCCTATCGGGAGAATCATTTGTATTTGATTGTACCCCAATGTTCCTATCAGGAGATTCATTAATTTAATAAATTCATGTAAATTCATTGAGGTTAACCCTCCATTTTAAGTTGGGGAAATAGTCCACACATGGGGAAAAGTCCCCCATAGTTGTGGGGCACTAGGGTTATTAGACTCTGCTATAGAATTCGGCCCTCATAAGTAATTGTCAAGTCAAAAATTAGTATATATAGAGAGTGAGCCTCTCTATTTGTCACACACAGTCACCCATCTATAGCGCATAGGTGAGAGAGGATAAGCTCACAAGAGTGAGAGAGAGAACAATTGTTGTAGATCATCTTTTTGTCTTTGGGTTTTATTGCTACCATAGTGTTTATTCTATCGCTAAGGAAATTGCTCGTTTTTCTCCTTTATGGTTTACCTGAGGAAACTCTTTGTGTCTATTGTCTCTTGTGATTGATTGCTATGCATGTTATTCTCTCATATACGATCCTAAGATCATATTGCTGAAATGATAAAAATATAACAGTACATGTGAGTAAAATGTTACTAGATGTGCATATTAAAGTCATTCCAAGTTGAATAATTATGTTTTGAAAACAAAGTTCATACATGCGCATATTGTTTGATTGTTGATTGCAATCATGGATGAGATTTAAATGACACCATTAAACAAATTTATTAGCACACACGAATCAATCGGTATAATGGTTCATTTGATACCTTCAAAGCGCTCATTTTAGACATGCCCCTGCACCATCGTGCTCCCCTTTTCCATGACTAGTTTCGAAAAAATTCCAACGATGTTTAATATTTTTTTTTATAAAGGTGACATAGCCAGAAGAATGATCATGAAGATTTAAATTTCCCTGCACATCTATCTATCCATATCCAATGTTAATTCATTACAATTCCATGAATTTTCAATGAACCATAAATAATATCAAAACAATGTTGTACATAATGCGTATCATGCATGCGGCCATCACTGATATAAAAATGATATTCCTTGATCACATATCGATTGTCATTCATTATTTCTTTATCATCAAAATTTTGTTGAGCATGTCTATATAGAACATGGAAAAATATAGAAACTTGGTCAAAATGATAATATTCACTTTGTATTTCTTTTTGTGTTTTAAATGTGTAATTTTCTAGGCAATCAAAGATAGAAAAAATAGTCCCTTCCGAAAAAAATCACGTGATTGTTTGAATTGTATGTCTTTATAGCATGCTCTATGTGAATGTTTGATGTATTATAAATTTCTTTTTCAAACTTCTTCAAAGACTCAGTAACACTGCTTTCATCCTCTTGTAAATCTATCCTTTTCGAAAGAGCATTTGTAGAACTTGTAGAATTGTGGGAATACATGGCATATTCATATCTCTTGCAATCAAATATTATATTTGAAAATGATTGATCATTAATATCAATAGGATAATTATGGTTGAATAAAACTAGATTTCCACAATGATCACATTTCTTTGCACCGACGCATATTTTGTTGTAAAATATCTCGTGACTATCTCTTTCACGTATAATTTTAGATATAAGAGCATGAATTGTGGAAGGAGTTGAATTTGGCCAAAATATTTTTTCAAACCGAAGGAATGTATCATAATATAATTCAAACTCAACATGATAGTGAAAACAACATGTGTCACAAATAGTGATAGGTCTAACATACCGTGGCTTCTATCGTACAAATGTATTGATTGACAAATTCAATCTTTGTGTTCATCTTTGAATTTATTGAACAATTGTATTTGAGTCATATCCAATATATGTTTTGGATGGATTTAATACTAATTTCAAGATATTCTTCATCGTATCACATCCCTTGCATTTGGTGAAACACGATAATTTTCCACCCAATATTCATGCATCATAGCTTTAACACTTTCACCGACCCTATCTTTATAGGGTTGTCTACAAATAATTGCCCAACAAGCAAGCTCATCATTTTCATCTATTTGTAATCAAAATTTGTTATATTTGTACAATGTTTTCCGCAAAGTTTCGATAACTTTTACGATCTGCGTTGTCGATCATTTTTGTCTAGTACTAGATGAAATAATTGTTTTTTGTATTATTCTGCATGTAGCACTAGTATCTTTCTTCGTGTATTTTCCAATAGTTTTTATTGCATCGACTATATTTTTGAACACATTTTGCTTCACCTTTGAATCTTTTGTCTTCTTTTGAATACCCAATAATGACCAAGATTCCCTTAACTTCTTAGAGACTAACAAACATCTCAAAATTTGAGCTTATGTTGCCACTAATTCTTTTTCCATAAATTGTTCATGCATCTTTTCAGCATGATATTGTACAATGTGGTAAGGTTTTGTGTTTGAAATTTTTTTTCTATCAACATTCTGTAACATGTCGTCTTCAATGATGAAGCCACCTATATATATTTCAATTTCAATTTTAATTTAGCATATTTAAAATATATGTATAAATAATAGATCAATGCTATGTGCAATGACGCTAAAAAGAAGCACAGTAAATAGATCTTGCTACTAAGAATTCTTCACAAGCATACACAAGAAAACTAGAGAGAAGAAAAGAGACTGAATCACATGAATGAAGAGATGAATATTGGTGTGTATCCTTCCATTTAATAATTATGAATAATAGTGTACATAAATAGATCTTCCCTCATAGGAAATTCAAATTGTATGGAAACAACTCATAAAGCTCAAAAAGGATGACTTACCAAAATATAGCAAACCCCCATAGGTGGATAAAGCACTTGCTAAATCTATCAAGGACCTCACGAGTTGGAAAAAGCATGAGTGATTTGTCAAGGATATGGAAATAACATGCTAATCCTAGAAAATGGAGAACAAGTAATGGAGGATGGGTTGGAAACAAAAACTCCCAGTTTCCTAGTTGACTAGCTTTTATCTTATTCATAGAAAAGCAGGAAAAAGCAGACAAAAGCATAATATGCTATAAGGTCCTGTATACTAATTCTAGATGAACCCAGAATTAGAAATAAATCATTCCTAGGATATGGATGCCATGCATTGACTTTAAGGTGCAAGTGGATGCCAACTAATTAAGCTAGTGGGTGAATAATTAATCAAATAATGATTAATTATTTTATCCTAAGTTGTGAGTGGGTTTAATATATTCCAACACCGGCCTATAAGTCTAACTTTATGATGGTATGACACAAAATATGGATGCATATGGATGCATATAGGGCCCAGCAACAAGGCTATGGTCACCCTTTTACAATTATTATGTCAAGAAAAGTGAGGAAAGAGGCAAAACCACATGGGGAAAATCCTCCCTCAAGATAGGACAAGGCACAAAATTTGAAATATGTCTTCAACATATCTTCATATCCACTTTAATGAGCTAACTAAACTACTTCTGGATGAAGGACTTGCTGAAGAAATCATGAACTCCATGATCATGCGCTGGAGTGTAGAACCTGGAAGAAGGAAGAGGGGAGACTCCTTGTATCTCATCAACTGATGAAGTAGGAGCATTATCTGAATGATTCTTTCTGCTGTCAAACTCTGATCTGCAAACATAATCTGAAATGGAAAAGAGATCTGTGCATACTCCTTCCCAAAGAGTACAAAAGTTAAGGCAATTTATTTCACACCCAATTCCCTGAATAGCTGCAAAATTGTGATGTGAATCACATGTAAATATTCCAATCTGATATGAGGCTGATAAAACACTGATATATCAGAAACATTAACATATGGAACAAAAAGGACAAAGTCTTCAATGGCTCCATGAGGATATAGGGCTAGACTAGGAAAATTTTGAGCAACTAGGAAAAACTAATAAGTGTAAAAAACTGAATGATGGATGGGCATAATGAGATGTTCACAATCTTCAAGAAGGATCTGAGTATTGATGCCAATAACAAAGAAGGATATGCTGAAGCACATGCGATCAAGTAAGGTAAGTGGTATGACACAAATAAGGCTTGATGTGGCAAAGCAAACATCCTGGAAGTCACTGGGTTGCGTACCATCAATGAGAGAGGTAAGCAAGAGGTGTGAAGGATCTGGCACATAGATATCAGAATCTAAGATAGGAGATTGAGAGAACAATGAATGGGTTATAGGATCATAATCAATATCAGCAGCAGCTCCATATGTTACTTCTTTTTCATCAATAGTATCACAAGAAGAAAAATCACCTTCAAGAGACACAGAAAAAGATAGCTCTTCAATATTTGCTTCTTCATTGAAGGAGGAAGCATTCGAATGAAAGAGGGCAGCAGCAACATGAACTATATGAGAAAATTCTTCATCATGATCAACTTCATAAGAGAATGTAGAGGCCAAGAAATCTTGAGAAAGAGAACAAGAGGAGATGCTAGGTTCGCTCCATGCTTCATCTTCAATTTCCTGCAAACCAAAAGCTTTGTCCAAAATTTTCCAAAGCTCAAATGGAAATTCAGCAGAATATATGAGATGATATATATTTGGAGACATTCCCAAACACATAATTCCATAAGCTCTATCACAATTATTTATCCAATCAATCTTCTCTTCATAAGACTCAGGTTCACTCAATGCACCAATGGAGACATCAAAGAGACATTGCCTCTTCAAGTATGCACTCATCTTTGCCTTCCAATCAGCATAGTTGAAAGGTGATAGTAGAGGAACTTTTGAATCCATATTGAATTCATTGTTATGCTCTAAGAAATACTCTCTGCAACCTGCAAAACAAACTAGGAGAAAATCTTGTAAGCTAGACAAGCTCTTCTTCAAAGAGGGATAGGAGACTGGAAGCGGTCCTCAACTTTGTAGAACTTGATCAACCTTGTAGCTCTAATACCATGTATAAATAATAGATCAATACTATGTGCAATGATGCTAAAAAGAAGCACAGGAAATAGATCTTGCTACTAAGAATTCTCACAAGCATACACAGGAAAACTAGAGAGAAGAAAAGAGACTGAATCACATGAATGAAGAGATGAATATTGGTGTGTATCCTTCCATTTAATAATTATGAGTAATAGTGTACATAAATAGATCTTCCCTCATAGGAAAGTCGAATTGTATGGAAACAACTCATAAAGCTCAAAAGGGCTGACTTACCAAAATATAGCAAACCCCCATAGGTGGATAAAGCACTTGCTAAATCTATCAAGGACCTCACGAGTTGGAAAAAGCATGAGTGAGTTGTCAAGGAGATGGAAATAACATGATAATACTAGAAAATGGAGAAAAATTAATGGAGGATGGGTTGGAAACAAAAGCTCCCAGTTTCCTAGTTGACTAGCTTTTATCTTATCCATAGAAAAGCAGAAAAAACAGAAAAAACAGAAACTGCTATAAGGTCCTGTATACTAATTCTAGATGAACCCAGAATCAGAAATAAATCATTCCTAGGATATGGATGGCATGCATTGACTTTAAGGTGCAAGTGGATGCCAACTAATTAAGCTAGTGGGTGAATAATTAATCAAATAAGGTTAATTATTTTATCCTAAGTTGTGAGTGGGTTTAGTATATTCCAACAATATAATTAAATTGAAACATAAAAATATGACTCATAATTATAATTATAATTATAATTACATGGTTTCAAATATTTTAATAACCGATATATATATATATATACCTCTATTGGATTGAATGTTTGTATCATTTTCTGATTCTGCAATGCCTTCAACATATTCAACCTCTTGATCAACATTAGGACATAAATTTGTATCTACATTTGAAAATTATTTCTTAAAATACAATCCTTTACAAAAATCAGTTACTGCATTTTAAACAAATTTACAATATTTGTACATACCTGGTTCAATTTCTTCTTGAGCTTAAGTTTAAACCTTCATATCATCAAAATTTTGATCCAAGTCTCTAATTACATCATCATTTCTAATTACATCATCATTGCCAATGTCTTCAATATTTGTACTCTTTTGTTTCTTTTTTTCATGGTATTTGAGTCTTTTCTTTTCATTATGTAAGGGATCATCTCGAGTGCGATCAATTTTTTTCTTTCGTTCTTTTTTGTTGCCCATGATTATTCAATGTATACCTTCACCTTAGAATAAATTTTCCTTGAGAGAATCTTAATCATCAAAGAAAAAAATCACCTTAAAAAC
>LPNX010068364.1:77309-103267 GCA_001517045.1 Pseudotsuga menziesii | reverse complement strand
CCCCCCCCCCCCAAAAAAAAAAAAATAGACACCTAGATTCATGATTTCATCTGGTTAGTGCGTTGACAACTTGAGCATCATCGTTCTCAACTACTGTGCCTATATGGGTGTGAAGGGTAGGACAATCAAGACAATTTTGTGTTGCATGGCCTTGGACATCTCATAAAGCACATGTGGGAGAAGGACATGGTTCTATCATGAATACAAATTCCTTGCCCCTAGTATTTGTGGGAGGAGAAAGGATAGAAGTGGAAACATAAGCAATCATTTGTGTACCAGGAGGTGGGTGCGACATCATCTCAATAGGCTAGGCTGGAGTCAGCATGATATGTGGTGTAGGGGGACAGGTGGGCAGATCTAATTAACCCGCAAGAATACCCAAAGTGAAGCTCATAAGGTTAAGAGTAGCCATGACTGGCTTACTCATGATGCCAGAAGGTGGAAAGAGGAAGGGGATCGTGTGTATGGGGAATGAACCCCAATAATTCCCCGAGGTTTGTAGTTGGCTTTGCGATTGAGGTTGCAAAGAGGCCAAGAAGTTACAAGGTGTGATAGTACACAAATATGATATGTCAGTCAATGAAGATGGGGGAGGTAATGACAAAAATATGTCCGTCAAAGGAGCATTGTTAAAGAGGCTCGGTCCAACGAAAACAAGGGAAGGTATGGATACCCTATCGATGGTAGTGTCGATCGTAGGGAGGACATTTTCTGGTGTGGTCGGTTCCTTAGGATCATAATATGTAAGTTGGTCGACGGTCATGATATCACCATCATTGGAGAACATCAAGAGTAAAAATACGGTAGAGGAAATGACTCACATTGCATACATATAACTATGTCCAACGAGGAGCTTTTAATCAAGTTGGGCATTGAAAACCTCAATGTCAATCAACATGGTTTTTCCATCTAGCTCGACGGGGACATTCGTGAGAACGCCTTGGGGTTGAGCAATACTACCATCGTAGGAATGAAGGGAAGAGGTGGAATTTTTAAGGGTTGGGGATCCAAGTTTTTTCCATATAAAGGTTGACATAAAGCAGGTGAATGAACCCTCATCGATGATGTATTAATGAATGTACAAATTATGAATCATGACTGAAACCTAGAAGGAGATGGATGACGGAATACAGTGTTCTCCTTGATCCAATTCGAAAGTGATCAAATGGGAATCATAGGGATTGACGATACCTAACACATATATCAAAGCTTTGCGTTGTGAATGACAACCTTTGAGGACTTCCGTAGCAGACATGGCTAAGGGAGAATCATCCAAGTCGTCAACAATACTATAATTAAAAGCAAATCTAGCAATGGGGTTGTTCGCGACACAATGCAAAGGGAACCATGGGACTTTGGAAGTCTCGTCTGTGGGGGCTCTTGAAAAATGTAAGGAAATATCGAGAGAAGCGGAGGAAGATGTCATAGAGGGATTAATGATTTTCATGGTGGATACATATTGATTTCGTCGAGTCTGTAGGTTGACATCAGTCGACAGTGTCATAAGGTGATGGACAGCAGGATTGATGGGTTGACCTGCATAAGTGGTTGCGTTATTTTGTGGTACTAAGGGATGGGTTTCCACCATCCCTTGATTTGGTAAGGGGTTATGCAACACCATAGGTGGAGGACCCCGTGGTGTTGGGTTTTGCTCAGTCGAAGAGGCCACGTTGGGGTCACGTTGATTATTGGTTGTAGGAAATGGAATAATCGATCCATATGGGGACATTGATGTGTATAATGGTCATAATTGTTACAAATAGCACATATATGGTTAGTTCACAACTGAGGCTTACTCCGAGGTCTAGGGGTGCACTAGGATTTTGTGCAGGGGGAATAGATCCATTGTTATTAGGAGGGTTGGATTGTTGGCCACCTCCTTGAGGTTGGTTTTTCCCCCAGCTCTTACCTCTCTGTTGTCATCCCTGCCCTTGTTGGCTAATGGGGATAGGTTGATTAGGGAGGTTCTGCTAAGTGTAGACTTGTACTTAGGGAACAAGAGGAGTCAGGGTTGGAGAAGGTGTAGGTTGCGCAGGTGGTGGGTAATAGGAAGGAGTAGTTGGAGGGGATGCAAATCATACCATCTGGCCATTAAATCGAGTTTCCAAGTAGTTTGGACCATGGAGGGTGTGATTCTATACTAAGTCATTACGCATGAAAAATAAAGGGCATAACCTTGTTCGGAAATACTAGGGGTGGTACCAAAATTAGGTGGCATTGAGGGAGAGGTCATGTATAGGTGAGGGTGTTGAGTTATAGAACCAATGGCTCCATTAGGAGCATGGAATTCCCTTGATGTATCTCAACATGAGGATCCAGCTTGGGGAGCATCAAGTATAATGGTATATAGATAACCTGATTGGGCATAGATAAGATCAAACTGTTGTGCCTTAAGGATGGCTTCCTCCTCAATTTGTGGGTGCTCAGATGCAACGTCTTTGGAGATGGGGGGGAGTAAGGTTTTGAGAAACCAATCTAGGAAAAACTTATCATTTAAACGGATTTTACATAAGCCACGACAATGATGCCACTCATTGATATGATATATGATATGGGTAGAAGTGTTATGTCGATAGGATAATAGGATTTCCATGCCTGTATCATAACAGATGGGTAACTCGAAGTACTGGAGAAAAATCAAGGGTAACAAAGAAAATTTTTGGTAAGTGGCATGAGGCGGTTTGATATACCATTTGTCCACAACACTTGTGAGTGTGCAATGGAAAATCCACAGTATGATAGAATCATCCACTATGTTGTTAGAGGAACACCATAAGTGGAATGACATAATGTGGTTTTCAAGGTCTTCTCCCATGTTTCCTTCAATCTTAGGGATGTCTCATGGGAGTTTAGTAGCCATGGGAGGACACAATGGGTCATGACGGATGGGGTCATTCGTCAATTGTGCCAAATCAGGAAGGTTTAGATTAGCCATAAATGGTAGACTAGGACCAGGACTAGATCGAGGAGGGCTAGCAATGGTGCTGGGACTAGTGCGCATGTAGTGTCCACGTCAAAATGGGGGTTGGTATGGTTGAATTTTGACAATATGTTTAGTCACTGGAAGGGTGTGAATATCTGAAAGGGTGTGAATAAACAGAATGGTGGTAGAAGGGCCAATACCCCCATGCATAACAAAGTGTACAATATGAACCATGGTGGTTGGAGTGGGGCCACCACTAGTGGGTAGCGTAGCAGCAATAGTATGTGCAGTGGCGAGGGACCCATTAGGAACATGATTGATAGGTCAGACAAAATGGATACCTAAGATGACGAGTAGAGTAGTCACGAATCCACTATCAAGCACCCCCCTTGAAAGGGGTTAGGAGGTGCACCATTCATGGGGATAAATCGGGTTGTGAATAAGGTAGTTTCAAATTCATAGCAATCCGAATCAGGATTTACAGATGCAGTGTATGGCTATGAATGTGGTGAACAACATTGAATATGGATATGACGGTGGCAGTTCAATGAACCAAACTTAGGGGTATGCTCCCTTAGTATGTGCAAGTAGCATGGTGGAGAAATGATGACGTGATGGTGTGTTGTGTAATAAATTTAGGCACAAGAGTGTCAAACATAAGCTAAAAAATCCAACTACAACTGAGTGTGCAAAAGGAGAGCATAAAAATGGTGGCTCACAATCCAAAAAGAAAGCTCTAAAACCGAGCTGCAATAGCGTGCTACAGCAGGAAAGTCTACAACAAAGGTGGAAAATGAAATGGAAAAAATATGGGAACAATGACTAAAGGTGGAAAACAATGTCATGTAATGTAAGGTTTGGGGGTATACCTTCATGATGTATTTATAGGATGATCCAAGGTTTTTTGACTCGTGGTAATGACCCATAGAATTTTATTGTGCATGATATTTGTCCATGGTTTTTGACCCATTCTCACTTTAGGGTTTTTTGGCCCTTTTTGGAGAGAGTGGGGATAAGTCACAATAAATGATCAACTTCCTTGTATTTATGGGGGAAGGAATAATAATGTTTTAGACTAGTTTTCGTGGAATTTAAGTTGTGAAGGTCAAAATGGAGGAAATAATGGTGGGATTATGATGTATAATTCAGGTTTGGACTATAGAGAGTAAGGTGAACAATTTTTGGTGTTAACAGAGACCAACATAACCAAGTCTTGGACTATGCAACATAAGTGAAAATAAAATGAAGGTATTTCCTAGGTGATATGTGACTATGGTACTAGGTGGTACACTTTTCTAACACAAGGAACTCAATAGTGTGTAGGAAAGACACGAGGGGGTAGGGGGTCTCAACTACTAAGATCAACCAAGATGGGCTCACATATAAGAAAATGAGGACTGTAAAACACATCAAGGGGTTGTATGCAATCAAATCTAGAAGGATATAGTCAGGAAAAGGGGAAGAACACAGACAAGGGCTCTGGAATGGGTCTAAAACACCTCAAACAATCAAGAAATTTCTAAGTTCCACCTATCGAGGTCACACAAGACTAAATATTTGTTGTGACCAAGATAGAAAAACAACTGAAAAAAAAGGTTTCCCTTAATAGGGGTTTTTGCGCGACAAATCACACCACATAGGGTCACAGGAAACCTTTGTCTCTTTGGAAGGACGAACAAGCACGATCTAGACTTTGGATCCATGTCACACTTATCAAGAAAAAAGGCGTGACCTAGGTCACACTTACTATGAAAAAGATGTGATTTGGGTCGTGTTTTTCTACCGAAAAGGTGTCATCTATGAATAACTGATATTTTTTGTGAAAAAACGTTGGTTTGGGCCAAGAGGGAAGTCATTATGAAGGTATTGGTTTGGATCTATGGAAAAGGGATCAAATCTCTGAGGGATGAGGGTGTAAAACAAACCATCAAATAACTTGCAAAAAAAATATCCAAGAGGACCAAGCTGAGGGAGTCGCCAAAACTACAGTGGAGATTTCTCTCCGCCTACGTGCAAAATAACCTACCATAGATCAATGGGATCTAAGGGTAGAGTTCATGGTGCAAGGGATATACTCAACCTTGACTTACAAGCAAACAACAACAAATATTTTTTATATTTTTTCTGATTTTCTTCTAGCTAATGAAAGAAATGCAACATACCTTTATAAAACGGGCCAGTGCAGCCATTTGAGGATGTGGTCTGATGGCTCCCACGATCTGGTTCTCTAATTTTCTCCACTTAGGGTTGTTAAGGGAAATTCAATCAAGGAGTGTATGGAGTAAACTCAACAGACAACATGGAATGGTATGGAAAAAGTATGAGATTGTCTGAAATGTGACAAAAGTGAAAAGTGCAAAAGTGTTGGAATGTTTGTGGGGTGACCTTCACAATGTATTTATAGGATAATCCAAGATTTTGTTGGCCATGGTATTTGTCAATGGTTTTCATAGTGCATGGTATTTGTCCATGGTTTTTTACCCATTCTCATTTTAGGTTGTTTTGGTTCTTTTTTGGTAGAATGGGGGTTTTGTTGCAATAAATGCACATCTTCCCTATATTTATGAGGGAAGGAATAATAATTACTTGGACCAATTTGGGGGAAATTTTATTGTGAAGGTCAAAATGAAGGGAATAATGATGGGATTAAGATGTGTAATTATGGCGATGACCATAGAGAGCTATGTGGACAATTTTTTGTGTTAACAATATCATTGAAACACATTTTTCACATTTTATTTTTCTTTATTTAGCTTCATGTCTAAAAGATACCAAAGCTAGAAAGCATTATAGGCCCCAATACTACCATGACCTTATCTTCGATCTCAACCATTATCTGTAGGTGTGACGTAATTGCCACAGTAATATTTTTTTATGAACATGTAAACGTAACAGCATACAACGTATGAATACCTTATTTAGCTAAATATATGCTTAATAATTCAACATTAAATTGCCATTCCAATAATTCATAAACTTAAACGTATACACATAAAGTAAAAAAATATATTATATAACTGAAAGTTACATATCATATAACAATATATAAAATATGAAGAAATATTACTAAAATATATAACAACAAAACACGATAAAGATTATGAAACAATAATAACATGTATTTATATATCTTTGAGTCGAAACATAATGACTCATAGCATATGTTTAACTTTACAGGCAGCCATGATAAAGTTTATGAAACAATAATAACATGTGTTTATATATCCTTCACTCAAAAACAAATGACTCAAAGTCTATGTTTAATTTGACACGGGACCACAATGAGAAGATTTGCATTCAACACATATTATTTACCAATATGCATGCACCATTCATGTATTAAACCAAAATCAATATACAAGGGAAGAATAGAAAGAAAAGGCCGACAAAAGATGAAGGTTGGTATGCACGAAATGGAATTTGGGCAATGGCTTATTTTTAGAAGAAAGAAATTGTAGCGAATATTATGGGAGATTTGAGTGTGATCTAGATAGCATGAAGATGTTGGTACAATTGATATTAAGTGGTACAATTGATATTAAGCATAGAAATAGATGGATATTGTTAGGCATAGGTTACAAAAGATATAGCAATAAACGGAGAAAAGGTGAGGAATTGGGTACAATTTCATATCTATTAGTTGTGAAGAGAATTGAAGGTAATTGTGTGAAGTATTGGAATGGAAGTGGCCTACTTCTCTATTATTAATTTTACTTGCAAACAAATTTATGTAGCAATCAAATGCAAGTTTTTTATTTGTATTCTTTGTAATAACAATGATAATTATTGTGTCTGCAAAGGAGAGTAACATGAAGTAGATTGTGGAAAGGTGTGCAAAAAAGATAAAGAAAAGTGAAGGGGCGATGTTGGCAAGGGTTTTGGGTAAGTGAGTTGTGCAGCACCGCAGAGGATGCGCAATCTCACGCGACATCGTGCAGGACCAAATCAGTGTGATAGGCGGAAGAATAACCGTTTTTGGAATTTCTTATGCAATTTTGGATCGATTGACCACCTTTTGTGGATATAGGTCGCTAGTTTGTTAGAAGTTAGTTAGAAGTGGACCTTGGATGTAAAGGCGCAAGCCTATATATAGAGTTAGACTTGCAATTGTAAATCATCATTGATGCGGAAGATCAATCGATCAATCCATTTTTGTGATATGATAACTATGTGTGATCTTGTCGCTTCATTTTGTTGTTGAGCAGTTTTGGCTCTATCTGTGTCGACTAGCTATTGAATCTTGGATTGTGATCATTCTCCTGCTATAGAGAAGCACTATATGATTTGGATCTATTGCACAGAAGTAATATGGCATGATGGATGTTAACCTAAATTGATCTTGTCTCTTATTTCTTTCTTGTCTTTATGTGTTGCGATGTCAATCATGGATGTTTACTAAATCTGTTGTATGAATGAATGACACTACTGCGATGAATAAGTGAATGATGTGATATGTTAGTTATGCTGATAGATCTATGATGAATGTTGCAATACTAATTAACTATCTCTAAAGAATCTAATGATTATGTTGTTGAGTCGTTGATGCCCTGTCCTTCTTTCTTGTTACCGAAAACTTGGTTCTGACAGCTCTCCCTTGAACATCTTGGGTGAGACCTCATCTACTCAGTGGGTGTTACGAGGCAGGGTGAAACCTGTCTGGGCTGGTACTCAGGGAGATTGCACTGGTTGGGTGTCGACAGAGTGAGAAACCTTGTCGACGAGGCTTTGTTGGTGGGTTTTTTCCAACAAATGGTTCCATTGTCAGGACCTTGTTACGACTAAAGGGAGGATATGTTGTGGCATCCAATGAAACTGGATATTGAAGATTGGTTTGACCTAAAGCTGCGAGAGTTTGCTGAAACAGAGAATTACAATCCGAAGTTGTCAACAAACAATTGGCTAGTGAGATATTATATCCATGACGGTACCCATGAATGCTTCTTCTTTGAATTTCCTATCATACTGTATGAGTGGCTAGAGCGGTTCACTTATAAGAAGAACAATCATCAAGGAGGGGATCCGACATCCTGGGCCCCTAAAATAATCCATGAATTGCAAAAAACTAACAACAAAGCATCGCGAGCTGTTGAAGTATGGATGGATAGTATTCTAGAAGGATACATCACTGAGTTTGTAGTTGATACAAATAAGTCATACAACAAAGCAGAGAGGTAGTTCTTCAACGGACCACGAGATAGGTTCTTGTTGTCTCTACAATTATCTATTAAGATGCTTGTATGCGAGAAGGGTATTCTAAAAATGCACGTCGAGTAGTGGAACTTTGGTATGCAGAGGCCGTGGACACTACGATGAAAGGTGGGAGGCAAATTGCAAGATAAGGGGTAGATGGGTACGAGTTCTAATGAGACTGTGAGGGTCACCGATGAAACAAGTGGTTTTATGAGGGGATGAGCAAGGTTTTGAAAAGAGAAGAGGAAAAGGACAAAGGAGGGCCCTGTTGTGATCAAAACACAAGGCCACAAAGAACAACCACACAGGACGAAGCGATCCCACAGTGAGGACGAGGACAACCAGCTCCAGGCTACACCCAGTATAGTAGTAAGCTCGAACCCCTGCAGTAACGTGTCCACACCTCCGCGCACTACTCCACCAACAGGTAGAAAATCATATTCTGCATCGACTTGTCTGACATGCCAGCAATAGTCTAGTAGTAGAGCACCATTTGGGGGAAGAAATCCCAGAATGGCGGGCGATGAGATTAAGCTACAAATATTCCATGGAAATGGAACTGATGACCTGGAGCAGTACTGGTTCTTTTGTGAAGCAGTCTGGACTCCCAGATAGATCGTGGATGATGATATCAAGAAAATCCAGTTGGCGACCACCCTGAGGGGTCGTGTGCTTGACTGGTACATGAGATTCATGCAGGTTTGTCAGGGAACCGTGTTGAAAACACTGAATGAGATCCGAGAAGGGCTATTCAAGGAATTTAAGAAACCCAAATCTGAGGCCCAGTATATTACATAACTCAAAGAGATCAAGCAGTTCCCGAATGAAACTGTTTGGGATTTTTATCAACAGTTTAAGAAGTTGATGGCCCGATTCAGCTTCAAAATGAGTGATGTTCAACATAAGGAGTGGTTCATTGCTGCATTGGTATCGCACATCTGGTAGCCATTAATGCAGCAAAATATCATGACACAGAGAAAGGCTCTGGAGATCGCGATGAAGTTAGAAGATTCTCCTATTGGGGAGACTGCAGTCGGCATGAACCAGATTCATGTACAACTAACAGATTTGACACTCCAGCTGCAAGATATCAATAAGTAAAAAGAAGAAAATGATGACATTTGGTGCACATAGTGTCATGTGGGCGGACACACCAAGGATACTTGTTTGACTTTCCAAAATTATTTTCTCTGAGGAGCACCAAACCCCTTGAGTTGCGTTGGTGTGCCATGGTATCTTGTATGTCAAGTATATAGGCATCGACACAAAAATTGTAGCTACATGCGGAAGATGGTTACGAAGGAGAAAAGTTTGTATTGTACCTTTTGTCACTCAGTGGGGCACAAGGATAAAGACTGTCAAGCTTATGACTTACTTCAAGAAAAAACATATGATTCATACTTTGTGAAAGGAGAGGATCCCTGCATGATCCAGCGGGCGTATCCTCAGCCACAAATGGTGCAGCCAACATCCCAGGTGCAATATATACCACCTCTGCAAATGCATTTTATTCCATCGGAGTTGTAGCAATAGTTCACATCATAGCCACAGTTCGCACCACAGCCGCAGTTTGTAGCACAACCACAGTTTTTACCATGACCACAGTACAATCAATTGGTGATCACTCAGCCTCAACCATAGTATGTTCAAGCAATGCACTACGTTTAACAACAACTGAATCCCCTGCAGCAGCTAGCCCAACCATAATACCTGCAAGCAGCTGAACCATAGTACCAGTGGTAAGGAGGATTCCAAAGAGGATTTAGGGGACAAGGAGGATGCTTCGGATGAGGGGGTGGACAAGGTAGAGAATCAATCCAATGCTAAAACTATGGAGTATTTGGGCACTACCAGAGAGAGTGTACTCATTTGAATTGTACATACTATGCAGCAAAAGAGCATAATGTTGAAAATTTCCCTCAGTTGATTGCAAAGTGGCAGGATGAAAAAATCCCTCAGTTGCAGAATTAGAACCAATTTCAAAACCAAAACCAAGTACAGAACCAACAACTGTTGCAGAATTAGACTCAGATCCTGCTATAGACTCAAAATCATCCTATGAAATTTCCACCGAATCAAAATGCACCACTAAACGAAGCTCAGAACCAGAATCAAGGAAAACCGGTTGGGACGATTCTAGAAAAACATAGAGCCTATGCTATCGACTTTGCTATCATCACTCGTGCAGGTGCGATGACTGGAGAAGATGGACCCCATCAACAAGTTCAGTTTCCTAGGAAGAAAAAAACAACATTTGATATTGTGACAGAGAAAGATACCTTCTTTGAGGCCAAACATGCAATTGGGAGAAATCTAGGCAAGTCACCTATTGTTGAAATGGCGTTTGATTTTGATCCATTTGTAGAGTCCTGACCATCGCAACATCATGCTATGTTGCAACAATTTTTTGAAATTTGTCTATCACTAGCCAAAGATCCCGAGGCTTTCGTTAAGATTGAGAAGTTGTTATACCACCGGAATAAGATGTTGAAGGATTTCACAGTGAATTCCCTCCATAAGAGAAAGATAGGAAAAGATATGAGAATGAAAATCTAGATCGGGGACTATGAAGTCAATTGAGTTATTCTATATCTCGGGTCGGATGTGAATATTTTGACCAAGTAGACTTGGTAGCTCATGGGAAATCCAACATTGGGATGGTCCCCTGTGCAACTGCAACTAGCAAATCAGGCCAAAGTTCAGCGTATTGGTCGTGTCTCAAACACCATGCGTCAGTCCAACCAAGAAGGGTTCACAAGTCCCTTTCTTAAATCCATCCTTGTTGATATCAAACCTCTAGTAGGAGCTACAAAAATCCACTATGCTGATGCTTTTGAAAGTGATTTTGCTTTATTATTGAGAGAGAGAGGAAATCAGCTAGTCTTCCTGATATGTTTACAGTGTTAGAAGTAGAGGCCAACATGACGGCATGTGGAAAGATGAAGCATAAAATAGATCCTGATAAAAGGAATATCATGGAAGAAATTTCTACTTCTGTTGTTTCCTCTTCTAGTTATATTAAATTTGATATGGTATTGAAGGCAATGGAGAAAATGATGGATAAATTGACTGTAGATAATAGGCCATTGAACACGGAACAAAATGATCCTCAAATTAGGATTCCAAATTTCAGAAGACTCAATCCTCCTCAACTCCCACAAATTAGACATAGGGATAGAAGGAATCCAATAAATTCAAATGACCAACAAATACAACCACCTTTCCATGAAAACTATGTTGAAGATGAAGGTGAGGACGAACCTATTGAGGATCAAATCCATAATTTCAGTGATTTGGATTTTGATATATAACACCCATAGAACCTTTACATAACATGTATGCTCAGGAGGATGACAAGAAGGATTTTGAGGTAGAATCAGAACAATACCAAAGAGGGTACCTACATGCTATGTATGATGTCCAAAGAAACATTCAATTGAGGAATAGGGATGTTACTGTTAATAATTGAAGGCTCAATCCAAATCAGCCTTCAAGCAATCAATAGAATAGAGATAAGAAAAAATAAAAACAAAAAGAGTGATTTGTATATAAAGAGCCTGTAAATAAAGTGGAAAAGAAAAAATAATTTAAACAACTAGCCCTAATAGATGTGGATAAAATGGTTTCAACTTTCAACCTGCAAAAAAATCTCTCAAAAGTAAAAGTATCCATCCCTTTTAATGAGTTGCTAATAAATAGAGAATATAGAGACAATATAACAGGTATGGTTAGGAATCGAAGAGAATTTCAACCTGATATCCTAGAAGTGAATGAGGATGCTCCTACCACTGACTTTGGGTGTAAAATGGAAAATGGAGATGAGGCTGAAAATTCCCCCTTTTCAACTAAGTCTAAATGTACATGATATGGTTGTGCACAATTCCATGTTAGATTCTGGTGCCTCCCATAATCGGATGCTAAAGAGAGTAGTAGAAATTTTGGGATTAGAAATTGCAAAACCATACAAAAATTTGTACTCTTTTGATTCCAAGAAAGTAAAATGTCTTGGACTGATTAAATATATGGTAGTAACTTTGACAGAAATTCCTTTTAAAACTATGGTAATGGATGTTGTTGTAACATACATTCCTCCTAAATTTGGTGTGTTACTGTCAAGGTCTTGGTCCTCTAAATTAAAAGGAAGTATACAAATAGACATGTCTTATTCTACCATTCATGTGGATGGAGTAAACAAAAGGTTATACAATGAGAAAAGATCATCGTATGTAGTTAGCATCCAAGACAAACTAGATAATCATGTTGGTGAAAGCCCCCAACGAAGCCTCGCCGACAGGGGTTCCCACTCTATTGACATCCAACCAGCGCGATATCCCTAAGCACTAGCCCAGATAGGTTTGACCCTTCCCCACAACACCCATAGAGCGGATGAAGTCTCACCCAATATGCTGAGGGAGAGATGTCGAAACCAAGTTTCCAGCAGTAAGAAGGGAGGGTAGGGCATCAACAACTAAACAACATTGTCATTAGATACTTCAAAGACAACTAATAAGAATTGCAACATTCATCATAGATCTATTAGCATAGCTAGAGAATCATTAACAGGTCACATCATTCACTTATTCATTGCAGCAGTAACATTCATTCATATAACATATTCAGTAAACATTCATCATTAACATCACAACATGTAAAGACTGAAATAAGAGACAAGATCAATTTAGGGAAACATCTATCATGTCATATTACTTATGCGCAATATATCGACATCATACAGTACTTCTCCATAGTAGAAGACTGATCACAACCCAAGATCCAAGAGCTTGTTGACACAGACAGAGCCAAAACTGCTCAAGAACAAAATGAAGTGCCAAGATCACAAAACAGATCACGAAAATGAACTGATCAATTGATCTTTCACCTATATGATGCTACTCAATGATTCAATCTCTCCATATCTCTTAAAATTACAATTCTAATTCTATATATAGGCCTACGCCTTTACATCCAAGGTCCACTTCTAACTAACTTATAACAAACTAGTGAACTATATCCACAAAATGTGGTCAAACAGTACAAAGTTGCATAAGAAATTCCAAAAATAGTTATTCTTTTGCCTATCATGCTCATTTGGTCCTATGTGGTGTCCTGTGAGGTTGCGCAGCCTCTGCAATGTTTCACAACTCACTTACCCAAACCCTTGTGTTGAGGACTGGAAAATCGCAAGCAACAACAACAAGGGATTCTCCCTAGTCAACGTTCCCAACTAGCCCGTGACTGTTTGGTGTAGGGAATTCGTCTGGTTTGCGGTCTGGCTACCGTAGGTCAAGTAACAAAAATAAAAAGGTTTTACCGGTTGCGGCCCAGTCCACCGTGTATATTTTGTATTTTTTGACTCTAAATATGATATGCAAGTTCCTATCTAAAATGCAGATTGATTGAGAATGCAAGGAGTGTTCACAATGTGATGCACAGGTTCCTACCTCTCGTCTTAGGCTCTCATGCATCTAAATAACACACGGCAAGAAATTAAATCTAACTACCTACCTATCCCCAGAGCATGATTGTCACTTATTAACGAGTAATGTATCTTGTGCATGCATTATAAACAGAAATTACAGATAGCTGATATTTCTTCCAAAACACATGAACAATTGAAGATATTTAAACAATGAGATAGCCAATTGCTTATGAACAACATTCATTACGCATGGTGGTAATTTTCATAAAATGAACCAGAAATCATTCGAACAAGAACATAGATCCTAAGAGTTAGAACTATCTCATAGTTAATGGACACAAAGCTGAAAATGAAAGAGTTCCTCTTGAACAAATTCATAGCATAACATTTGAACATCCCACCAAGCATTCTCGAACAGGCAAACTGTAATTGTCTATTGCAAAAGGAAATAGTTCTTCTTACAATATGTCTTCACTCATCTAACTGGGAAAAAGTCCCCTTTCTTATCTAGATCTCCTATATTTATACAAAAAGAACCAAACTGTTGGGATGATCCCGATGACTCTTGGGCTTCCCAAAACCATTTAGTCTCCCAATTTGTTTTCTTTTGACTGCTCATGATTCGTGTAATACGTTACATTTTGGATTAATCTTAGTAACTAACGAGCCCTTTCCAAACCTGGACTTCTATCGTCACCGGTTCTGCCTCTTCTTTATTTGTCCCTTCTTAGTTCACGTTGATTTCAGAAAAAATATGTTTGTCATTCTTCCGTCAACTCTCCTCATCTTTATCCCTCAGTTATGCCTCCTTGCTGCAGTGATCTGAGAGATCCTTTTGAGTCCATCTCTAAAATTAAACAATTAATTAGGAATGCATCTTTTCATCCATAATAAAATTGATCAACAAAATGAGGTCTTGTACTGTTCTTTTGCTGCACAACCTTTAACCCGAAACAAAGACCCCATCGCCTCCCAAAGAAAGTTAAAAATTCACAAAAGGTGGGAAAAACCTTATCGGCAACTTGAAACATTAAACATCGGGAAGATATTTCAAGGAACATCTGCAATAGAGAGCTTCAAACGGACAACGAGTTTTGTAGGACCACTAATCCTATCAGCATCCGCAAGACTAAAGACTAAAGTATCGGGCGGGGATTCCTCTTCAGCAATTGGGGAAACATAGCACTGGGAGGTTAGCGAAGTACGCAACCGAAATGATGGAAGATGAAAAGACTACGGACTCCACGGTGAATAAAAACATATCGGCGAAGCCAAATAAAACATCGGTGGGTGGAGCGGCTACAAAATGGATACTTAGTTTACTCGAGAGCCACAATGGTGGAAGGCAATCAGACTTCCACCCCCGATCAAAGTCATAAAACCTTTCGAAAATGCCAAAACAAGTCAAAACATGACATTAGAGAAGTCCAAACTATCTGGCAAAACACTCATCGTCCAGCTTCCGCAATGAAGGTTCCATAAGGAAACATGGCTCCGAAGAGTTGTTTAAATGGCCTCCGAAAAAGAAATAATAAAAAATAAAAAATAAATAAAAAAATAAAAAAACTAAACGCTAAGTTCCAACAGACCTTCAACCAGGTAGCGACAAAAAACTTGTTTTACCTCCAGAACAGCGGTGAAAACAACAAAAAAGATTCCCGAAAAGCACAAAAACAGTTGTCCTCAAAATAACTCAACTTACAGCAGTGAGAAACCAAATAGAATTCATGAATCTAGACAAAATTAGGCAATATAAAATAAAAGGATGGTCCAAAATTTAAAAAAATTGGGAAAAAAGTTGCAGCTGCAACAATTGGCGACTATCTGGTGAACCTAGATCTCTGGATAATTTATTCCTTAAGTAACAGACTGTTTGACAATAAAACAAATATGTTGAATTATTCCAGATGTCTAGGTTTCCCAAATGGCAAATATATGTACTTTTAATCATTGATGATGGTCTGATTTAGGAGAAGGAAAACCAAGACTTCCATGTTAAGATAACTCTCTTGAGGCCAGGAGGTGAGTTTCATTTATTACTTCTGTCTTCGGGTAGCTTCCATCTTGGGCACCACAGGATTGTAACATATGGTAAACAACAATATTCATTTTTTCCTCATTCCCATGTCATTTTGCACTTTTGTGCTTTTGTGCTTTTGAACTTTTGTTCTTTGCATATGAGTCCTCCTACATGCCTTTCTTTCTGAAATTTATATTCAGGCTCTTTTATCCATAGTGTCCTTTTGTGTGAGAGATATATTTAAATTCCAGCTCACGGACGGAGAAGAAACTTTGGCAATTTAGTACTCATGTGGTTCAGTACTTCCTTTCAATGCATAATGCTTTTATAGGAGTTCTCAACTCTTATTTGTCTTTTGGCTTTCAATTCTTGACATGGGATCATTTATATATAACATGTTTTTTACCTTGCTTCCTTTCCGTGGGTCTTTCGATGTCACCCCCTAGGACATTTTAAATGTTTGATGGATGGAGCCTCAAAATAGTATTCCAGACCTTTTGATCTAGGTTTATTTTACAAGGATTGAGTAGGACTTCAATGTGTTCATAGCCATTCAGGAAAACTGCTAAACTAGAAGAACTTCTTTCAGATAAAACAATAGTACACAATATTATATTAAAAGGACTTTCATTACTCTAGAACTCTGACATTCTCCATGCAACCAAAAGTTGGCTCTTTCTTATTGAAATCGGTCAAGACCCAAACTACAACAAAACATAAATAAAACCAATAAAAAATGAACAGCCAAATCAAAATAATTATGTACAAGACAAAAGAACAAAACAAAACTCATGAAAGATAAGGTTTGAGAAGTAAACCATTTATTGGTAAGTTCTCTTCCCACCCCTATAGATCCTGCAATTTATAGGTTGAGGGGCCAAGCTTTGCAGCAATCTGGAAAGGGCCTATCCATAGCTGTTGGAATTTCGTGTGTTTGCCTTTCTCATAATGGGGATGATACCACTTGAGAAACAAGTCTCCCACCTCAAATTATTTTGTACCAGCTTTGTGTTTATCAAACCATCTCTTTACTACTTCTTGTTGTTGTTTAAAATGTTCTCTGGCCTTGGCTCTAGACTCTTTTGCCTTCAAAAGATTATGTATCCTTATTTGCAAAACTTCATTATTTGATCCTCTGGATTCCTGGGCGATTATGGAAGAGGGTAGAATGATGTTGGGGGGTAGAATGGCCTTTTTTCCATAAACAAGGGTATACAGAGACACACCCAAAGCAGTCTTGGGGGTGACCCTATCATCCCACAGAGCATTTGGTAATGCTGAGTGCCAACTCTTCTGATTTTCTATCACCATCTTTTTTAAAATCCTGATCAGATTCTTGTTTTAGATTCAGCCAACCCATTTCCCTGTGGATAGTAATTTGCAGAGTAACGTAATTTAATTCCCTTTTCATGAGAAAATGCAGTTAATTTAATCGAGGAAAATTAAGTAGCATTATCAAAAAATAAAGAAATTGGAACTCCAAACCTGGTCATAATATGATCTCGCAAGAAATCCATGACCGCATCTTCATTTACTTTATGCAATGGAATGGCTTCAACCCAAAGAGTGAAGTAGTCAGTTGCTGTTAGAATATATTTGTGTTGCAAAGAAGAATTTGGCTTTATCTCTCCAATGATGTCCATCCCCCACTACTCAAAAGGTTTTGTTATTATAATAGGCTTGAATGGTCCTACCGCTTTAACTTGTCTTCCACCACACCTTTGGAAAATGTTGCACTTTCTGACATGAGCGTGTGCATCTTTGGACAGTGTGGGCCAATAGTATCTGGCTTTGAGAATTTTATGAGCTGTAGTATATCTAGAGAAATGTCCTCCAGTAGGCCCATCATGTAAATCTATCATTACTCTTTTCGCATCTTCTTTCTCTAAGCATCTAAGGAGGACTCCATCATAATTCTTTCTGAATAATATTCCTTCAACAATCTAATAGGAGGCTGATTTAAGACGTAATTCTCTTCTTTGCTTGGAATTCTAGTGTTCTGGTAATAATCCTGTCTTAAGGTAACGTATAAGGTCTCAATACCAGGTGTCTGGAGTTGTAAAAAGGGGACATACATCCATCATATGTAACTCAGCTTCATCTTCCCAGTCCTGTTCTTCATTATCTTTACTTTCAGCCATCAGTCTGCACAATCCTTACCCTTTGACTATAGAAGCTGGTTTGAATTTGAGGTCATACTCCTGTAGAGTTGTTACCTAGTTTCCTCTTCTTTCTCCTAACCCCTTCTGTACGAAAAGAGATCTCACCACTGGGTGTGGGATGATTACCTTTATTCGGTTCTTTAGTATGTATTCCCTAAATTGTTTCACTGCTTTGAACACTGCGTACACTTGTTTATCCACAGCTGGGTAATTCAATTCAGCCCCTTGCAGACCAGTGCTCATAAATGATATGGGGAACTCTTCTCCCCCATCTTCCTTCTGGGTAAGCACAGCTGCGAGTGAATCATCAGATGCAAAAGTGTACAAAATAAAATCTTTCTCAAAATCTGGACTTCTGAGGGAGGGTGCGTGCGCAACAACTGGTTTGATTTTGCTAAATGCATTCTTCTCTACATCATTCCATTTGAATTGTACACTTTGCTTCACCATTTGCTGCAAAGGTCTAACAATTTGTGCAAAATCTGGCACAAACCTTCGCATGAAGTTTATTATCCCCATAAATGACTACATGCCCTTTTTATTATGGGGTAAGGGAATTCATTCGATGTCTTTGATCCTTTCTGGGTCTATGGAAATCCCCTTCTTAGAAACTACGTGACCGAAAAACTTACCTTCTGTAACAGCAAACATGCGCTTCTTAGGGTTTAGTTAGATACCATATTTTCTACAGTGTTCAAAAATCTGCTTTAGAAGAAATGCGTGTTCCTCTCTTTTCTTTGAAAATATTGTGATGTCATCAAGGTATACTATAGCACTACGGCCAACCAGACCATGGAAATCCATGTCCATGGCCCTTTGGAAAGTTTCTCCAGTGTTTATGAGTCCAAAGAGCATTCTTCTGTAAGCAAAAGTTCCCCACCTGGTTCTAAATGTCATTTTAAGTCTGTCTTCTTCGGCTACTAATACTTGATTGTAGCCTGAGAATCCATCTAATAAAGAGAAAAATTCAAAACCTAAAACTATTTGCAATATCTGCTCCAGGGTGGAACAGGATAATTATCTTTATCCGAAGCGCGATTTAAGTTTCTGAAATCCACGCATAGCCTGATTTCTTCGGATTTCTTTCTTACTGGAACCAGGATTGAAACCCATTCCGAGTGTCTAACCTTGAATATAATCCTAGCATCCAATAGTTTCTTGACTTTTGTCTAGATTAAAGGTTCTAATTTTGGATGCATTTTCCTCAAAGGCTGTTGATACAGCTTGATTCCAGATCTGATGGGGATAACATGTTGGATAATATTGGTGTTATACGTCTTCAGATCTTCATACGTCGAAGAAAAAACATCTTTATATCATTTGAAAATATTGATAAACTTATTCCTTTCATCTGGGGAACAACATTTTCCCAAAATCACATATTTGGGCTCCATTTCAGTCCCCAAATTGATCAACTCGAACTGTAGAGACGAGCTATCAATCTTCGCATTCGCTGGTCTTCTAAATTTCTCGTTTAAATCAAACATTCGTTCTAAAGTCCTGACTCCTTTAGGAATGAAGTTATTGAATCTAAACTCGGTTTGATGTTATTCATCATCAATAATGGCCCCTTTGAAATTCTTGTCATTTGTCAAGCATTCTATAATCTGTTGATCATCATCAAACACTCGTAGATTGGTTATCACGTATGGAACTGAAGGCCTAAAAAGAAATTCAACAGAGCACCAATTATTAGAAGGCACAAGCCTTGCAGCTGAGGTGGCTAACAAGTCAGCTACGACATTTTTAAGTCTCGAAATCGATACAATGTTAAATGCCTCAAAACTTTTAAGTAAATCCCATACTTCGCTTTGGTAAGCTTTTAAATGAGGAGAAATGCAATGTAGTTGATTTTGGATTTGCTTTACAATTATTTCAGAGTCCCCAAACACCTTCATATTTTTTACCTTAAATTCAGTTGCTTTCCTTATTCCCTGAACTAATGCTTTATATTCAACTGTGTTATTTGTACATTCAAACTCTAACCTACACGCAAGAAAATGTATTTTTTTCTAGGGTCAATCAGGACACAGCCGGCTCCCGACCCCTCTAAAGTTTTAGAGCCAGTAAAGAAAGGTGTCCAAAAATCGCTAACTACTGTGTAAGAATTAACATCTACTTCTACAGCTAAGTCTACTATTTTACAATAAATTTCATCAGCCTATGAAAACCGAAGGAGATCAGGCTAAGCATATGATGTATCACTGGCCTCTTCTGCTTGATAGTTTCCTGGTTCAAGCTCAATAAAGTAGTTTCCTAAAACAGAATCCACTGGTTCAATTTTACCCTCGAACTGAGTAACATTGTGTTTCATGTGAGGCTCCCTCAAAACTTTAATTTGATTTGGGCTTCCTTTATATGGTAGCCACAGATGTGACCAGTTTGAGGCAAAATATCTGTTCAGCTTTGCCGACCAATCCCTGCTTAAAACAATCCCATAAGCTTCTGGTATGTCAGCCACCACAATGTCAATGAATTGGCACACTTTATCATTCGAAGATAGATGAATGAGGACATCCTCCATTTCCCCAATTACCTTCATGCTTGTTCTATCCAAATGAACAACCCTCCAGGTGAATGTTTTAGGCTGCCCATTTATTCTCTTGCAGACCGACGGCAGCATGACGTTGACTGAGGCCCCCGAGTCCACTAGAAAATTATGCACGTTGTGGTTGAAAATTTCAAAGGTAAGGAGAAAAGGTGGGTTCTTCTTTTTAGGCTTACCTCCTATACTTGCCTCACCAATTTCTTCTTCTTGCGGATGACTGTCAGTAGGCAGCCTCTCCTCTGATACCTCAAGTGCTTTCAATATCTTTTCTTTCTGCTGCGGTAGATTGCACATTTCAAATAATGAGATGTTCACCCTTACTTTTTTTATATACTCCGCATTGTCATAGTCCATTTGATGTTCCGTGAGCTTCAATTTAGCATTTTTTATTTTTTCTTCATTGGCTTTAGCAAAAATGTTGGTTTGTCTAGGATTGTGACAAGTGATGGAAAATTCTTGAATTTTATTAGTTGAGGAATTGTTCTGAAATTTCTTAACATTCTTTTGAAGTCTTTTGATCTTCAAGAGCATAAGCCTTATTCTCCTTAAGCAACCCCTGGCTTCTCGTTGCTACATTTGTTTCCAGGATGCTCTTGTTCCTCAAATCCTTTTCCTCAGTGGCATTGAACAAAAAAACACAATCCCATAAAAACATGGTCTCATCCTCCTGCTTTTTTGTCAATGTATTGCTGTCTTTCGCTTCTTCATCTTTATTTTCTATTAATTTAGAATCCAATAGCTGATTCATAACCAACGTCATCGAATTTATCCATTGAGGACAATTCTTTTCAGAATGGGGTTGTTGGTGGAAAGTGCAAAATTATCCATTCCTACCTCAGTTAAATTCATAGATGCAGGGCTGTGCAAAGGGGGTTGGGGTTGACTGTTGTCCTCTCTTTTCTTGTAATAAGGTTTATATAACTTATGGGTTTCCTTGTCCTTTTCCAAGTCTAGGATTTTGTTAGAGAGATTTTGCATCATTTTTTCCATTCCTTCGAAATTTAATAATTGCTCCTCCTTAGGCTTAGTAAATAACAAAGCTTTTCCCCCAACACTTTTTTCTCCTGACCGTTCAGGATAATCCTCAACGCTTTCTTTTTCGGCCTCTACCTTCTCTACTTCTTCATAAGTCTCTACTAATGTAGGTTTGGCCTTCATTTTGGCAAACATGGCCAACTCGGGTCCCAGAGCCGAGGTATAATATTCAATCAAGACCTTGTCTGAGGGTTTTTCAGTTTCTGAAAAATTCTTAAGATAGGCCGTGAATATTTGGGTAAAACTATGCACCTTCTCTTTTATTTCCTTCTTTAAAGAGCATAGTCCTTTCATGAGTGTTGCATGTGTCTTTTGAGTTGCATACTTACTTCTAAAAATCCTTTCAAAGGTATCCCAATCTGGGATAGAGTTTGCAGGAAAACCAAAATACCATGATGCCGATGCGCCTTTAAGAGTGTGTGGAAAAAGTATACAAACTACATATTCATGCTCCCCAGCTCTTAGTCCTTCTATTTCCAAATAAAAACTTTGTAAATGGTCATCAACTAGAATCTTCTCGTTTGGATCAAACTTAGGCAGCATCTTCTCAAAAGCTTGAGGCAAGTCATGCAATGGAGGTGTTAAGTTCAAAGGTGACCTGGATTTCCAAGAAGGTGGTGGATTAGGTGGGTTGGGCAGTTGGTTTACGTTTATTCCTGCCATGAGTCTGGGTGGAGAGTGAGGTGGTGAATGAATAGGAGTATGGGTTGGGGAACAATAGGGTGTCTCTGGGCCCACTTGATTTAAAGGCTGAATCACCTCCTATAAGGTTGTTTCTACAAGTTCTTCCAAATCTCCAACCAACACTAAGTCTTCCAGTATGGGACGGTCTCTCCTTTTATATTCTCTTCTGGGAAAATCAAAGATAATTGGTAATCCTCCAATCTTTTTCACATATTCCCTAGTGTGTCTTCTCAGATCATTTATCACTTGGTTCTCCACAGCAAACAGATGTTCCCTACTCTCATGAGTATTTGGATCAGGACAAAAACTGCTTTCAAAATTATCACTGGTGGGGTTATTTCGAGAAAACGAGTTTCCTCGGCCAGCCATACACTGGTGGCCCTCCTTCTAGCGCCAGAAAACTATTGAGGCCAGGAAAATCATAGGCAACAACAGCAAGGGATTCTCTGCAGTCAACATTCCCAACTAGCCCATGACTATTTGGTGTGGGGAATCCGTTCGGTTTGCGGTCCGGCTACCGTAGGTCAAGTAACAAAAATAAAAAGGTTTTACCGGTTGCGTCCCAGTCCACCGTGTATATTTTTGTATTTTTTGACTCTAAATATGATATGCAAGTGCCTATCTAAAATGAAGATTGATTGAGAATGCAAGGAGTGTTCACAATGTGATGCGCAGGTTCTTACCTCTCGTCTTAGGCTCTCATGCATCTAAATCACACACTGCAAGAAATTAAATAGGTCCCCATGGAGCATGATTGTCACTTATTAATGAGTAATGTATCTTGTGCATGCATTATAAAGAGAAATTACAGATAGCTGATATTTGTTCCAAAACACATGAACAATTGAAGATATTTAAACAACCAGATAGCCAATTTCTTATGAACAACATTCATTACTCATGGTGGTAATTTTCATAAAATGAACCAAAAATCATTCAGAAAAGAGCATAGGTCCTAAGAGTTAGAACGATCTCACAATTAATGGACACAAAGCTGAAAATGAAAAAGTTCCTCTTCAACAAATCCATAGCATAACATTTGAACATCCCACCAACCTTTCTCCAACATGCAAACTGTAATTATCTATTGCAAAAGGAAATAGTTCTTCTTACAATATGTCTTCACTCATCTAACGAGGAAAAAGTCCCCTTTCTTATCTAGATCTCCTATATTTATACCAAAAGAACCAAACTGTTGGGCTTCTCCCTAATGACTCTTAGGCTTCCAAAAACCGTTTAGTCTCCCGATTTGTTTTCTTCTGAGTGCTCATGATTCACGTAATACATTACATTTCGGATTAATCTTAGTAACCGATGGGCCCTTTCCAAACCTGGACTTCTATCGTCACCGATTCTACCTCTTCTTTATTTGTCCCTTCTTAGTTCACGTTGATTTCAGAAAAAATTTGTTTGTCACTCTTCCGTCAACTCTCCTCAGCTTTATCCCTTAGTTATGGCTCCTTGCCGCATTGATTTGAGAGATCCTTTTGATTCCATCTGCAAAATTAAAAAATTAATTAGGAATGCATCTTTTCAGCCATAATAAAATTGATCAACATGTTAGAATAATCCACCCATAGTTAGCTACCTTAGACATTAATTAATCCATTTTTTGTCTTATTATCCTAGTTTCCATATTCCACCTTATGCACGTTGTCCTCCACACATCCATAGTGGTCAAAATTGCTAATTTTGAGTCATGGCGCGCTTGGGAAACCTCCTGGAATCAGATCTGCTTTATTCCTGGCCTCCCTAGTGCATGTCTGCTTTTTCTTCTTTATTTCCTGCTTTTTCAGTGTTTTATGGCAATTGGGAAAGTTTGACTAGGTGAAGTTAACTTGTTTTTTGTCCTCATCATACTCCACTCTTTTCTCCTATGAAAAGAATGTATGAGTTTTCCTTCCACCACCTATTATCTTGCCTAATTGATTTTTCCAATTCGTGAGCTCCTAGACAAATTTGGAATGTGCTTTATGCACCTATGGGGGATTTGCTTAGATTTGGTAAGCCTGCTTTTGACTGAATTTGAATGGCATCTTAATGCATTCGAATATCTCATGTAGTTATTTATTGTGGCAGCCTATGAATTTATAGGGTTGGATATTGTACTGATACTCGTTGATCATAGCATCCTTCCATTCTTTTTGTTCTACCGCTTCTTCATAACTGGAAGGTTCTTTGTCAATGAAATCACATAGTAAAGCTACATACCCAGAGCAGGATTTGGTCCTCTTTATTTCTCTATGATTCTCTTCTGGAGCCCCATATCTTTCCGCACCTTGGACAGTTTCACGTACCCAAGCATATTTCCTCTTATGAGGATTCTTCTCTAGAGGTGGATCTATAGGTCTTTGTGGTTCTTCAAATTCTCGATCTTCTTCTTGAGTTTCTTCATTCATGGTTGTATCATGAATTCTGGGTGCTTCCACTTCTTCAGATTCTTCAGTAGGTCTCTTTCTAGATTTGTTGTAAGCTGTGTCTTCATCAAATGTCACATCCCTGCTAATGTCAATCTTCTTGTATCCTGGGAAATATATTCTGTAAGCCTTCGAGCTTTCAGAGTATCCCACAAATATACCCTTCTTTTGGAATTTGTATGTATACAGGACAGCCGAATATTCTGAGATGGCTGACTTCTAGTTTTTTGCCCGAGAATATTTCTTCAGGAGTCTTGTTCTCGAGTACTCTATGTGGAGTACGGTTATGTACATACACAGTTGTTCTGGAAGCTTCTACCCAAAGATGAATATGAATATCTTGGTCATGAAGCATAGCTCTTACAGCTTCCATGATAGTTATGTTCTTCCATTCTGCAATCCTATTATGTTGTGGATTATAAGGAGTGGACAACTCCCTCTTAATCCTTGATTCTTTACATAGCTCTTTGAATTAATTCGAAGTGAATTCTCCGCCATTATCTGATCAAAAGGTCTTGGTATTCTTTTTAGTGTGATTCTCGATCAAGGATTTGATTTCCTTGAACTTGCTAAATACTTTGTCTTTGTTCTTCATGAAGTAAACCCATGTCTTCCTAGAAAAATCATCAATAAAAGAAACATAATATGCATACCCACTTAGTGAGGTTGATGACATAGGACCACATACATCGGAGTGGATGATTTCTAAGATTCCTTTTGTTTTGCTTTCACTTCTTGGAAATGTATTCTTTGAGTTCTTTCCTTTCTCCCATCCTTTGCAGACCCCATCATGTTTTGCTTATATTTCTAGAAGACCTTCAACAGCTTTGCTTGCAAGAGGTAGTGCTCTGTAATGTACATGTGCAAGCCTTCTATGCCATAGTTCATTTGGCTCTACTATGTCATGGACCAAGGATTGTTTTGGATGGCCCTTCAATTTGTACAAATCTCCTTCTTGTTCACCAATCACTATTGCATCATCAATAGTCTTTCCTTTAGGCCACATGATGACTTGACCATCTATGAATGCAACCCTCATTCCTTTTGCATCTAATTCTAATATGGAGAGAAGATTATTCTTGAGTCCTAGCATAAACAAACTTCCTTCATTGTTATATACTTTCCAGAGTCTATCTTATAGGAATATTCCCCACTACCTTTTATTGGATATTGGTAGTCATCTCATAGCTTCACCTTGTGAGGTGATTCATGTTCTGAAAGTTTCACAAAGGATTCCTTGAATCCAGTCATATGTTTGTGATCTGGGAGGATCTAAAAAGGACAATTTTCAAAATCATCATATTGCAACAAAAATAGTACCATGTCTAATATCTCATCAATCCGATTCCAATGGTGCAAATGGCGTGTCAAACGGACTCCGGATGCAAAAGATATTATGTTTTGAAGTTTGGCCCCACCAGGGAAAATTTTGGCTGAAGTGCCAGGTGGCACTCCCTCAAGCTGCCACGTGGTAGTCAAAAGGTGCATTCTAATTACATGGCATGATAATGTGTCATGATGATGTGTCATGTTGACATGGCATGATGATGTGGCATGTTG
>LPNX010068364.1:0-77202 GCA_001517045.1 Pseudotsuga menziesii | reverse complement strand
GTTGAAAAACCAACATGCTATTTAAAAAAGGGATTTTGTTATGTAATGGATTATTGTTGGATTTTTTAAATGTCATTATGGGGAAGTAACTAAATGTGAAAATNGTCATTATGGGGAAGTAACTAAATGTGAAAACCCATGGGCATGTGGGCATGAACCATATTTTTGGTTTATGTTCTTAAAAGCCAAACCAATTTGTAACTGATCCCAATCTGGAGAATCACATGTATCATGCCACCAAGAGTAGCTTCTCCTATTTAAGCACTTGTCATGTGCATTTGAAGGAGCTCAAGTTTGGAGAGATGTACCCCATAGAGAAAGCAAGCATCTAAGAGGCCCCATTGGGGGTCTCCATTGGAGAAGCTCATGAAGAGGCTCCAACCTTGTAGTTCCAACTCAAAGAGCAAGCATGGCTCCATCATGTCCAAAGGTGATCCAGCATAGGAGACAAAGAAGCAGAGTCAGTTCGAGGAGGCAACATTTCAATTTGCATTTGAAGGCAAGTAGCGACCATCTACACTCTCATCCCGAAGGACAAAGGTGAAGGGATTGGTTGGTAAGAGTGTGACTTTGGTTTTATTGATGCACTTGTCATGCAAACATATTGTCGTCTATTGAGACTATCCTACAGAAGATTGTGTGGCGTAGCTCGAGGTTCGTGGCTTGTAGAGTCAGTTGAAAGAGTGTGATTTGCAACATTATGCAAGTCTTTGATCTGCTCGAGGTTCGTGGCTCGTAGAGTCAGTTGAAAGAGTGTGATTGGCTAGATTGGGAAAATATATTCATGTCCAAGTTTGGCAACTTCTCGAGGCAAAGGAGGCAAGCATTTGCTTGCTTGATTTCTGTAGTCTTCGATTGAGTCCTATAGCTTGTGCACTTATGTGACCCATTAGAGGAAGTTATGGTGCGGACGTAGAGATGAACAGATGATGAAGACTCTGCAGGTGAATCCATTGTGATGTATCTTATGTATTTGTGCATCTTTGCAATGGATTGGTCACTCTATTTTGGAGTAGGCCCGGAGACGTAGCCAGGAGATCTAGTGAACTCTGTAATCAAATCGTGTCCCTAATGTGCTTGAATGATTTTTCATTTTCATGTGGATGATTCTATGTTACACACTTATATTATGCTCATGTTCACTTGCACTAATGTCAGAAAAATGATCCTATTGGTCCCGATTGTTTCGAGCGGGTTCAATGACTTTTAGGGCTCTCCCCCAGGATCAGATCAGTTTGGAAACCCCACTATCTATAAGCCAATCATCACTTCCATGAGTAATGTTTCCTGTGAGAGAAAAAATCAAAACATATTCATCCTTGCTTGAAGAATCTTCACTTTCATATCTAGTTCTATTTGATGAAGGTTCATCATCCTTTGCACCATGAGCATGATGTCTTCTTTTGTTTCCCTTCTTCTTGTGAGAGCTACTTTTGTTCTTAGGACAGTCTCTAGCAAAGTTTCCTCTTTCTTCACATGTATAGAAAATGTACTTAGAATTATCTCTAGGCTTTCTAGAGTTATTCCTATGATGAGATTACTTACTTCTGTGATGGATGGATCTGGGTTTCTTGGATTGTACTGTGAGAGCTTGATTTTCACTTCCTATCTTCTCTTCTCAAGCTGTTATCCGAGCTTCTTCTTGAGAACATTCTTTCCACAGTCCATTGAACTTGACTAACTTCTTCCTGGCACATATCCCTTGAATGAAAGAGTCCCATGTCCTAGGGAGACGATTTAAGGTGGTCATCACAATTTCTGCATTCTCCACTTCTTCATCTACTGCTTCTAATTGTTCCTTGATCTGAGAAACTCTTGTGAAGTAATACTAGATGGTCTCTACATTCTGGATCTTCACATTCTTCAGTTGATTCTTCAGATTCATCTTCCGGTTTATGTTCTTCCCTTCAAACAATTTGGTTAGGGCATTAATCATAGCTTTAGGTGTCTAGAGAGATAACACCTTTGGGATAAGGTGATCCTTGATAGAATCAACAATGATCCTCTTTGCCATAACCAACTTCTTCTTATGTAAGGCCTTAGCCTCATCTCCCTCTGGAAATGGAACCTCCTCATGGATGTTGGAGTTCAACTCATTTTCTTCCAGGACCAGGGAGATCCTATACTTCCAGGCTCGGAAGTTATCATCTCCCTAAAGCTTTTCATCAAGCTTGGTATGATGAGACATCTTAACTAAGAACCTCAAATGGAAATACAAAATATTTAGATCTTGTCAGATCAAGATGTGGGATTTGGATTTGGAGCTAAAATCATGCAGTGCTGGATCAGGAGCAAATTAGGGTTTCGCTTTTCTAGAGTTTTGTCCAACAAAATGCTTTGAAATTGATCCCTAACTTCAATTTTGGGGAGGAGATCAATCCAGGCCTGGTATCACTGAAAAATTCCTCTTCTGTGAAAATACCTAATTTTTGGAAGCAGTGTCGGTTCCAAACCTGAAAAACCTCAGAATTGGATTCTGCTTCGACAGAAATATGCACCCTAAGGAGGAGATTTATTCCACCTTATTTTTTCTGAATATCTATGGAGGAAGGTCCACAAACTAGGAATCCCTAGTTCCCACAGCTACACTATGTCTTCTTCTCAAGTTAGCTCTGATACCATGTTAGTTTTTCAACATTAAGCTAGCATTATTAGGATCTTTAACTAAGAGAATAACAAGCACAACAATCAAACACAAGAGACAATGAACATAGTGTTTTTCCCTGGGGAAACCATAAATGGAGAAAACCCAGCAACTTCCTTAGAGATATAATCAACACCAAAATAGAAAATCCTAAATAAGTGATCTCCCGACAGCAGTAACCTTCTTCTTATCTAGCCCCACTGTCTTCTCCTTCCTCAACTATGCACTACACTTGAGTGTGTATGAGATGTGTGCTAACTTCTCTATTTAGCACACATCTCATACACACTCAAGTGTAGTGCATAGTTGAGGAAGGAGAAGACACTGGGGCTAGATAACAAGAAGGTTACTGCTGTTGGGAGATCACTTATTTGGGATTACTTCTCTATTAATACCGCTTCTCGGCATGACTAAAACCCTACTAGGGATGACTTCACTAAGTGAGTCTAATAACCCTAGTGCCCTGAAACTGCGGCAACTTTAACCCTTAGACAATAGGAGGGTTACCCACAATGACTTGACATGACTTTTTTACATTATAGATCCTCTCGATCGGAACATCGGGGCATGACAACATGAATCAATTACATTGTAGACACATTCCGAAATAAACATCAGGTTATAAGACATAAGATACATAGATGAATACATTTCAAAGTTACAAGTACATCAACAGACACCCTCTTGCATTGAGTATCTCTTCTTCATACTGAGCATTCATCAGTTTCTCTTTGCTCTATTGTATATCATGACACTTCAACTTTTTTTTCACGAGAAAACCATATCTCTGGTCTTCCTCCTTCTTCTGTAATAGCTCCATCATTACTTCCAGACAGACTTTTATCTCAGCCTTCTCTCTCTCATACTCTGCATCACTCAACTACCTCCCATTTTCCTTGGCATTTTCTTTCCTCCCTTTGTGGTTGTCTTCTAAACCTCTTCTATGACTCTCAATATTCATCTTCTTGATATTTATTTCAGTCTTTATGAGCTGCACTAACATTTGCAATAACAGTTCTCTTCCACATTACAACAACTTAACTCACCAAACCTCCTATGTGCATGGTCTTTTGGCAAGTACTAGTCCTATTTCTAGAACATTCCTTGAGAATTTACTATACTCCTTCTAGGATTACTCCCACAACTCATCTACATGAGAACATAAATTTCCTCTTGTACTGCAACCCTAACTTGAAATACTAGGTCCTTGACCACACTTCACTTGCATTCAGAAACCCTCACTAGTTTCATTCATCACTTTTGCATTCACCGTTGGTCAACCTCTGTCACAACATCTTGCTCTGCCTAAGCATGCAGTCATCCTCTTGCACTAATCCTCTCTTCTTTGTTGACATGTATTCACTCTTTATCCTATCCTTTTCATGCATACACTCTTCCCAAAGTAGATATCCATGCCTATAATTCATTGCTGAGGAATTTCTCAACAACTTCTATTTTCCAACACACAATAAATATTTTCTTGCTATAATACCAAAATTTGTGCAGGGGTGGGATCGACCACAGCCAACCCTACTAGCACCTCCATTATCTAGTGGCTCCTACATTTACAAGGATTGCCAAATTCATCCGCAGGCCAAATTCTTCTCTAAATTTACCTCCCTACAATTATGATCCCGCAACATCTTTCCCCCAATTTTGATCCTGCAACAACTTTTTCGCATGTGGGTTGTGAGACGAAGGGATGCGGGATGTGGAATGTGGGATGCTGAACCAACTTCCCAAAGTCGCTCCCCTACAACTTTCATTCGGCCATTTTTTTCCATAGTCAAATCTTTGTGGCCCTCTCCATGACCATCAATCTACGTTTTGGCATGGATCTCATATATCTTTATAGATCTATTACCTCCCTTGCAACTTCCATTATGGATATCTCCTGGGTCATCATATCTTTGCTTGCAAGTTCAATCTTCATTGTTCATTTTCTACAAAAAACTTGTTAAGGATAAAATATGTGTGCAGAGCCGATTGATCATGGAATCGATAATCTATCCTGAAATATCTAAGATTAATTATCCTAACTCTTCTATGCATTCATCTATAACCTACTTCGACTATTCAAGCATCAATTTCATGCGTGAATCAACCATTTCATAGAAATGAACAAATATTCAGAAAAACCACCGAAATCGACTTTTCATGAATTTACAGTTCAAAATGGTAAATTCATATAGGCTAATAACTCTGCAAACACACAACTACTCTTCCTATTAAGCAAAAACACAAAATACACAGCTCGACTCTCCTTCTTCAGTATTCAAAATATTTACAAGTGGAACCCAGACGCAAGTATGATGTTCCCTTATAGGAATTTGGAATACTAACCCTAAAGAAAAGAACCCCCTCTACTTATCTAATCTTCCTATTTAAGCTAAACTATAACTGCCTCATCCTGAGTGGTCGTGCAACTGAAAAAAAACTACACATCATGACAAAATTCCCTTGTACAAAACAACTTGTTGCTTGATATCCACATAGGGAGTCATGATCCAGCATTACTCCTACTACTGCTAACAAACTATGACTCATCCTTTACTTACACCTATCAGATTAGGTCTTTTGCACTATATAGACTTTCTAGGAAAATAAAATAAATTGATCCATGCAAGTGAAGTCAGTCTCAGTTAGCATCTATCGGTGTTCCCCATGCTCTAGTAACTAGTATATGTGACCCCATTAGGCCAAGTGGACCAAATGGTACTAGCGGGACAAAATAATAATAATATACTCCTAAGTTGGGCTAAAATAATCTAATAGACAACTGGCTCAAGGGAGGATTATAAATCCTAACACCCCCCCTGAATCCTAACTTGGACAACTGTGAGCCTTGAAAACAAGGCCATAAGTCACCCATATACAATCCAAAAGATAAAAAAATGTTGTTTAATAAAACTGATGAAATAGGGAAATCCTCATGGGAAAATCCCCCCCTCAAGATAAGCAGAAACATGCAATACAAGCTAATTTTAGAAGAAAAGAAGTTTCCTCCTTAGAAAGTAACTTGCAGAAAACACTACTGCAATTTGCATATCTATGCAACAATATGGTTCTTTTGTGCATTAGCATATTGAAGTAGTGCATGTTAACCTCTCCAAACTAATGGCTATGTATGGATGAATATTCCTCTTTGGAAGAAGAAGAAGGTACTCAACTGAATCAGAAATATAAACAGTTGCAAGATGAAAACTAGACCCATGTAGAGCAGTTGAAATCAATTGATGAGAGAGAAAAAGTTCTTGAGAATTCAGACCACATGAGGAACATCCAATAAAATGATATATTGCATCCTTGAACATCAAACCATGTGAGGTAAAATCAGCTCCAAGTGTTAGGATCAAGTGTTTAGGTGGATGCAGAATGTCTCCAACTTTACTAGTTCAACGAGGAGATGAGCATGTGGTCAAATAGATAGGTAGAGAATTCCTGGGATTGTGGAGAGTGAATGCTTGAGCTCCACAATATGATATATCTTCAGAATAACCAATAATTCACAAAATCTAATATCGGGAAACTCATAAGAGAAAACTAGCATTGAATCCTCAACAGCAAATTTGAAGGAGATTTGTGGTGCTTGATTTGTCACACCAAAATTGGTGAATCCAGTTATAAGCAATACTGAAATCTATTGAAAATTAAAACCTTGAAAAAATATTATCATATCAATTAATTTATCTTCAAATAGGTTCATATCAGATCCAAGACTGTGCTCCACCGAGATGGTAGATGCACAATTTTCTCCTTCTTCAAAATTCTTATTTTTGGTGCATGCAATCCTGTAGGAATTTAATGGAAGCTCTAGATTAATGAGAGTGAATGGATCACTCCTATAATCTGATATTATTTTCAAAATATATGTGGTATTACTTATATTCACACCAGCAACATCATTAGAGATAAAGAAATCAAATTCCTCTTCCTTTTGTGAAACAATAATCAGTAAACTATGCACATAATTTAAAATAGAAGAATCGGTGGAGAATTTTTGCAAATAATGTAAGGAGATATTTTCTTCAAAAACAGAGATTCAAATGTCTTCTTTTGGATCATCCATTTGAGTAGATGATATATCAGATATATCATACACTTCCGGAGCAACATGAGAACTTTCTTCAATTCGAAATAACTGTATGGAAAATTCTGATTCTTCTTCATCTTCAACAATTTGTTTTTCTGTAGGAGAGGGAATGAAATCATCATGCTGGATTTTATCTCAACCTCTCTCAACAATTGCAATTTTAGAGTAATTTCCCATATCACTGCTAGGTCCTACTAATAGAGGGAAGGTGATGAAGGATTCCATGGAAGCAAGCATGTGGTTGGATGTTCCAGAATCTATCAAATAAGCCTTCGACAGAGACAGGATTTCATGCAAGGAATGGAATCTTTGATGTTCTTTAGTCTGCTCTTCATCATCAAAGATATATTCACCTTGTCAAAGGGAAATGTTGTTCTATACACATAGATATTTCAACTGGTATATATGCTTCTTCATACACTGGTCTTCAAGGTGAAAACCCCTCATACAATAGGGACAAATCTTCTTTTCAAACTTCTTTTTCTTAGAGCCCAAATCTCCTTCAGAATTTTTCTGATTCACTTTAGGATTTGAATCAGCTACCTTAGGATCCTTCCCCTTAGATCTCCCTTTAGCTTGCACTTTGGTAGAGTCTGTCACTATGAAATCTTGATATTTGGAGGCTTTGATGACTCCCATCCGGATCAACTTCTCTTGCTCCCTTATTAAGGACTTGAAAAAGGAATCAAGTGAAGGAATTTTCCAATTGGGGAAGGAATACCTTTTGGAATGGAATATTGAGACAAATATAGAATACTCAAAACTGAGCTTGTTGAGAATGGATAGCCCATGTTTCTCATCCTTTATTTCTATTCCACACTATTTGCATTGGAGTGCAAGAGACTTGAATTTAGTAAAGAATGGTTGTATGGTTTCGAAGTTGCTAGGAAGTAAGGCTACCAACTCATTCTCGAGGAGGTGTCCCTAAAGCTCATCTTGTTTTCCAAACAAGTCTTCGAGCTTCTCCCGGGATTCTATGGGAGTCCTCAAACCTTCAAGGTGGAAGAGGAGATATCTAGATATGTGAGTGCATAGATAACCAAAAGCTTCATATAAGCAGTTCAAAAACTTGTTTCTCTCTGTTGGATGATGGGGCTCAACATCTGTTCCAAGTATTATCCTGAAGTAGCCTAGATTTCACAAGGCCAACTGTATATCTTCCCTCCAATCAATATAATTGAAGTGTGTGAGGATGCGAGGTGTAGAAGGTAGAGAATCCATAATTCTCCTGCTCGAAAAAGACAATATCTTCACACAAGATACATAGCACCCTTAGAATTTCATTGAAAAATTAAATCATTCAAACTATGTTAGAATCCTGTCTTCCCTCTTGACATGAACACCTTATGAGGGTCCTTCATGCCTATAGAGACTTCTATGGACTAGTCCATAGTTAGCAATGCAAAGATTGCGGGACTTGTGTGGAAAGCCAACTGCTTCTGGTGTTCAATGGAGAGTATAAAAACATGAATCTTTCTTGAAATGGCTTTGATACCATGTTAAAATTATTGTGTCATTTAGATCATCAAGCAATGAGTCCATAATTATTGATGCGGTAAAAGATGAATGAAGATACACACCGAACAAATCAAACCATACAAGAAAAAAATGAGTATAGCTCAGATAATTACAGTATCATGTTCATTAAAGAATCAAGTGTTACAATAGTATTACATAAGGAGGAATTCAAATCATTAGTATGAGTTCGAATCCACCAACTGACTCTAAATTTATCTGACTACATGGCTAACTAAAGATTTCTAAATCACTATCAGAGTCCAACAATCTTATAATTATAATAAAAAAAATTATTAAAACTAATAAAATTATTTTAATAATTCTATAAAATTTTAAAAACTTTTAAAGAAAATAATAATAAAAAAAATTAAAAGATGTCTAAAATTATCTCTAAAAATGAAAACTGTTAGGTCATATATTTGGAGTCGTCAGCTTAATAATAAAGAATTTACACTTATTAATATGCTAAAATCCATACCTGATTTAGCCTGAGATAATTTATCCTAATGATGAGCCCTACTTTGTGGCTTGAAATGTCAATATTAAATTCTAGCTAACATAGTCTTCCCATCTCATCTTCATCACTCACTACGTAAAATCATGAACAACTCCATGTGTCTAATCTAGTCAACCCATCAGTTATAATCAGTTAAAACAGACTAACTGAAGTGGTAGGTAAGAAGTATGTGAGAACTAGCACCTTCCCACATGCATCCATGCATAACTGGTGCTAATTGAACTAGAGAAGAACTAACTAAATGTAACTGAAGAATAACTAAGCTTAACTAGTAACCAACTCACAAAAACTGAAGGAGGTTGCTGTTGAGACTCCCAGTGGAACCTAAAATGTAGGGATTGGTCTAGGATGTGCCTAAAGTGATGCATGCAAGTGTATTCAATCTCAATTAGCCTCTATTAGTGTTCCCTACACTCTAGTAACTGGTATATGTGACCCGATTAAGCCAAGTGGACCCAATGGTACTAGTGCACCCAAATAATAATGAAATACTCCTAAGTTAGGCTAAAATAATCTAATAGACAGTTTGTTCAAGCGAGGATTATAAATCATAACAAGGGAAACAAGAAAACCAATGATTGGAAGAAGAAAGAGAACCCAAATATTTTGATGTTGTTTCAAATCCTACCAAATGAAAGAAGCAAGAGAAGACAAAATGCAGTTACTATCACAACTATTTGAATATAGAGAAAGTATGAATGAAGTAAACCATTTACATGATGGTGCAACTCCTCGATAAGAACAACATTCCCCTTCAAGATTATGCAAATAATAAGAATGGAGGTTCAAATTCTGAAAACAAGGAGAGATGCTATGCAATGGTTTCTATATTTTCTGGATCTTCCTCCTTCATCATAGATTTAGGTGCCCTGAGACACATGGAAGATGTAAAAAAACTCCTTCTCATCTCTACATCGATACAATGTTCCATCCATCCTCATGGGTGATGACTCTGAGATCCTACACAAAGGGATTGGTAGGATCAATCTTGACAATGGGTACTTCAACAATGTGTTGTATGTGCCCGATCTTGCAACAAACCTACCCTCTGTCAGTCAAATGACACATACAGGTTAGTATAAGAGAGCGACATTCACTCAATATTATGTGAAAATTTCAGAAATTTCAATAGGAAAATTTATTGTAGTGGGTATTTCAGATCATGAGTCAAGAATAAACAAGTTTTCAAACTTTTTTCCTTACTCCAAGCATCAAGTTTTCCAAAGGAACGTGCAAGGGATGCATTGTTGCGAAGCATCTAGAGCGGTATGAAAAGGTGAAGGAAAGAAGGTCCATTCAAGTGCTTGAATTGATCCATTCATATCTGATATGATCTCTATCCACACCCTCCTATGGAAAATCAATGTATTTCTTAAAATTGATAGAATAGTTTTCAAGGTATTGTTGGGTGTATTTTCTCAAGCAAAATCTGAAGTGTATGAGATCTTCAAAGATTTCAAAGTTTATGTTGATAATTTCAGTGGGAAGAATATAAATGTATTAACTACTAATAATGGAAAGGAATATTTCAATAATAACCTTTATCATCTATGTGAAGTGAATGGCATTCAAATGAAACATTAAGTTCCTTACACATCATAGCAAAATGGTGCAGCAGAGCGCAAGAATAGAGAATTGAAGGAGATGGACACATGCACGTTGGACGATAATTATTTGTATCCTAAGCTATGGTATGAGGCCATAAATTGTGTTGAATATCCTTATAAGATATTTCCACACAAATAATTGGAATAGAAAACTCAATTTGAGTCTTGGAGAGGTCACAAGTCCAATGTTTCTCATTTCGTGGATTTTGGCTCAAAGGATTGGGCTAGAATTCATCCCGAGAATGGAAAATCCTTGTAAAATCAGAGAGAGGAGTACATAATGGTTGAATATGATGAATATGGAAAGGGATACAAGATATTTTATCCCTCATCTAAACAAACTTTCATTGAGATAAGTGTACAGACAACTGAACAAAGTCACTCTGAAGAGCAAGTATCCTTTGCCTACGATTGATGACCTTTTTTATCACATGAGAGGAGGAAAGGTATTTTCAAATATTGATTTAAGGTATGGTTACCATCAGGTAATAATCAAGTATGAAGACATTCACAAGAAAACCTTTAGAACAAGGTGTTTTCACATATATAGTAGCCAGGATACCATATTCTATTTTTTAGACACATTACATTTTTTTAGCGAGATCTCTTACATATGAGATGCTAAGATGAGCAGTTTTGACAAATCATTATTGTATTAGTGGACTATTGTACTCTCCCATGTCAGGACTAAGTCTTAGGACACTGAGATTTGAGGAATAATGTAGCCATTTAGTCATTACAGAGCAATTATCGATGCATTGTTTTATATTAGTGCTTTCTCATTAGACAGATGGTGTTTCAGATGGATTATATTGCATGATTATGAATCAGATTTTTATATTGTTTTATGGTTACCATTTCTCTTATACTCATTTTTGTGACATTTATTAACATGTGGTGTCATGATCTGGCAGTCATAATTATATGGACTTGGATGTATTTTGTATTATGTATTGATGTCCTTACATAGACTTGGAAGTTCTTAATCTATACTCATTGGTTTTACCCTCCTTAGGGATAATAGAGGTAGTCATTACCACCATTGTTTTGGCTTGTTAGTGTTTCCTTCATCATTCAATATCTCCACCCATCCATTACCTTCCAGTTTAGTTTTCAACCTGACTGACTTCTTGACTTATGGCATAGAGGGTCTTTTTCCCCGCTCGAAATTTTGTTGGACAAACCTCCCTATTTATATTGTGTCTCGGCTCTGAGTTGGTGACAAAAATTGCCTTTAGTGAGTTGGATTGTATGCCTAAATCATTCTGGTTGGATGTCCCGATGTTTGGAACTGTGTAGAACTCCCCCTAGTCACTTGAGATTTTGTTGGCTAAAACTGAAAGCTCATGTACTACTTATATTGGAAATATTATATGTGCGCCCATGGAAAACGAAAATTCTAAACTGTGTTTCTTAACATATTTAAAGAAGGAAAGAGCAATGAAATGCTAAATTACCCCTTGAAGGGTATAATAAAAGGTCCAAAAAGGCAATGGTTAAAAATATGCTATATCCAGATATTGCTGACCTTATAAAATAAATATGTCTCGGATGAAAGCTGTGATTAGCTATGCTTTTAAGCATGGGTAAAGTCCCAAAGGGTCATATAGGCCAAAAAGGACATGGAAATAAAATTGATGATCCTAATGAAACTTGATCAAGCTTGATGTAGTCATGATGCCTAAGTTGAATAAGCACTCTCTAAACAATTCAACCATTTGTGAGGCACTGCCATTCCCTGTGTTGTTGTTTGTCCGACATTGGTTATAGTGAGTATTCCCTTTCCATATCCAAAGTGCCATGATGTTAAGTAGGAATTCATCCTTTTCCTTAGCCTTGTCAATTTCATCTTTCACCCTTCACTAGCAATGAGTTATAGAGCATGTTTTAACACTTGCAGTAGATGGATGATAGTCTAAGTTATTATTGGTGTCTAATCATTTACAGATTGTTATATTGTTTATTGGATATGGTTGATGATCAGATAGAGACTTGTGAGGGGTATGAGTATACACCTTAGATGGATTTGGACTCTTTGAGTCTAATGAGATAGTTTATTTCTAGTTTCGGGCACTTGCAGATATGATCAGACTCATTCTTCCTCTCTGATGTAGTTTTTCTTCATAGGTTGATATGTCTAAGCAGGGAGATATTTCAGTTGGATCTCCTACAGCATTGTATGGGCATAGGGGCTGCAGCCAATTGTTTCTAGCATAGTACCCCCATCCCACAGAGCCTGGTTGGCTTAGTTTGGCAACACGGGCACCCTACGAGGTTGTTTTGGCAGGTTCATGTTTCCCGAGGCAGATTAAAAAATGATTAAATGGCTATTGAAGAAATCAATTTGGGCTACTAAGGAAAGCAAATGACATGGGATGAGTCATAATGATGAGAGGGATTTCCTCCACACCTTCTCCAGTAGTTGCAGCACCTGATTGGGCCCACTCCTATTTTTGGGATTTTTTATATTATTTTATTGAGCTTTTGGGAGGCTCACTATTTCCTCAAGGAGGCACAAAGTCAAAGAACTAAAATATTATATTATTTTATTGTGCCATGGGGACACCCAAAGGGAGTTAGTCAACATTCAGTGGACCCACCATGTGCTTCATTTATTTCTTGTTGAGTGGTGTACCCTCTTTATGGGTGATTTAGTCCACTTTGGTACTTTATGGTTATATTGATCCATGTATTGTATGTTGAGTTATCTCAACCATTGATTAGAATATTTTATATTTTAATATTAGCCATTCGTTTTGAAAGTGGTTAGGATTCGATTATGATTTTGGTTCTCTCATTTCTATTTAAAGGAGAGAGCTTCTCATTTGTAAAGGGTCTTTGGCTCTTGGATATGAATAATAGAAATATTTTTCCGTGGATACTTTCTGGATCTGCTTTGCATTTGATGTTCTCAAATGGTGATTGGATAGTCTTATGCTTCCTAGCATTATGTAAATTCATGTGAGATCCATATTTTTCCACTATCATTGTCTTGTCTACAGGAGGGCATCTTGGATGGAGCGTTTTTGCAGGGGGACCTCAACTCGTTCGATTATCTTCGTCTTGGGTCAGGGGGTTTTCATTAGTTTCAGTGTGATATATGATCATTTCATTTTACTTTCCTGTAGCATTTGGTTTCTTTATCTTGTCTTAGGAAATCTGATATTGTTGACATTTGCTCATGTAGGGTAGGGGGCGCATTGGTGGCTTGGGGCTTACATATGTCATAGAAATCACTTGGATCTTCCAGACTTGATCAAGATAGCAAGGATCATCACTATTAACACTTCTACAAGAATTTCCAGGTACGATCCAATAGGTAATTCTCTTCTTGTTTACATATTTGAATCTATTGTACCTGTTTTTCTTCCATTTTTCTGAAAACCCTTAAAATACTAGAAAACCCTTAAAAAATACTAATATCAAGAACCGTCTGATCTTTGGCCAAACTACTGCTGGGTTTCATAGATCGAGCCTCTCCATCACTGAATCTACTACAAAACTGGTCAAATTCCTACTGGTTTGACTTAGATATGATTTTAGCCTGAAAACTGCATAGCACCCCCACTGAAAATTTGACTTGCTAGGGTTTTGAAATTTTTTTATTTTTGACTTCTTAGATTGATAGATCAGGTCTCACATAGTCCAAATCACTCCCAAAACTGAGCTATTTCCTACCAAGTTACCCTAGATATGAAAAACTAACTTTCATCCTCCTAGCCCCCCTCATTAGATTTTGACTTTTCTAGATCTGATTTTTCCTAAACTTTTCTGATTTGGGTTTGTAAATCGGGTCATCTTGATCCCATTTCCACTCCAACGTTGATTTGATAGTCTCCTGGTGGCTCTATATCTATAGATATTCCTCTCCAAACCCTAGCACTAGCCCTCCTACTAATGTTTTCCTCGTAACCTGAATTTTTCGGGCGATATCCTTTTTTGGGTCCATAGATCAGGGCATATCCCAAGTGGGTTCACTAAAATGTTGTGCTGATACTGACTCCATTACCCAAGGATGAATAGGCATTGATCTCGAATCATAGCACTAGCCCTTCCTGACCTCTTTCCCCCAAAATTTCACGATTCCTTGATAACTCGGGTTGCCTGATACCTTCATATATTCAACTGAGTCCATCTCCTTGGTACTAGATAGTCCCAACTCTATTTTTCTCACCTTTCCATAGTTATGTTTCCCAAGGTAGTGGTCATCTTCATTAGTTGCTAATACCTAAACCCTAGACCTAGGGTTTCCATTTACCTAACACCTTACGTACTTCAAAGCCACATTTGATCTCTTCTGGTGTCTAGGTCTGACATCTCCTGTCGGGAGTAGATCCAGGTCTCCCCCATTGTTGTCTTGGACTTAGATAACATAAAGTGAAGACTTCCTTAATTGGCATGACAACCATCCATTTGGGAGTCTGGGAAGTCTTGGTTCCACCTCCTTAGTTTCTTGCCCCTCTACCATCCATCCTGGATCTACCTCACATAGGAAACTATAAGGTTGGTGATAACATTTTTGCATCATTACTGGGGAAGGTAGAGGCCTACCCTAGTTCGACATTTGTCCTCAAGCTATACTCCCATTCTCTTTTCCAACATTTTGGCATTGTTGTCGGGGAGGTGGAGGCCTACCTTGGTTCAACATACCTCACCTTTCCCTACGACATATCTTTTTCGGTGAATTACTTGTGTAGTTCACCTGGTAACTCCAATCCACGACACCACTGAGGACCGTGCCCAACGTAGTAATCTTAATTTCTTATAACATACAATAAATCATAATGAATTTAGATGTATTTATGAGGCACATGAAAGAAGTAACCAAAAACATGATTGAAACTACAAGACAAATAAATTAAAGGGATAGATGGAGGTCAGACTATGGGTATGAGGATGATCTTGAGCATGACTATGGGTATGAATCTAGTTATCGCAATCTTTTTGATACCCACCAACTTCCTCACCCATGCAATGAAGATTTCCCAACCATCCTGAGTGGACCTGTAAGTCAACATGAACCTATAAGTCAGTCCCAATCAAAGTCTTATAGCCAAGTAACCAGAGCTTTTAAAAAGCAAGACAAACGGTCTCCTTTTGACTTTTCTGAAATACCAGGAGCACCTCATCCTATGCCAAATGATTACATTAGGTGGTTGCCCCAGTTTAGTGGAAATAATGATATATATATTGAAAGTCATTTGGACATTCTCTGGGATTACATGGAATCTAGAGGTGCAGACAATGAAGATGTTTATATGCGAGCCTTAGGATAATCCTTATAAGGGGATGTTCAACTATGGTTTGATCATTTAGCACTAGGGTCTGTCACTAGGTATGACATGTTCACATATTTGTTAATTGATAGTTGGAATAAGAAAACTGATAAAATTTTAGAGTGTCAGTATAGCAATGATTGTGCAGTTGATAATCAACATATCGACAATGTGCTTTCTCAATTGGACCATTCCTCTCCTGATATGTTCCAAAAAATACATAACTGAAAGCCAACCAACCAAAAATTTTTACAAAACCTTTGAAAATCCAAGTCTGGAAAAAACCTACTTGGCACTATGCCTTTGGGGTGGCTAGCAGAGATGTTATGAGAGAGAACCACTTCCTGATTGTTGAAGACAGGCAGTGGAATTGCTTTTGGATCACTGAGTACAGGCAGTGGCACCGCTTATTTCCCACTATGCATGCACAGTTCCCTATAGATTCTAGAAAACAAAAGATGGAGAAAAAAGAAAGTCAATTACTGGAAAACTAGGATAAAAGTCATGAATTAACAGTGATATGAACCATAGAAGTTCAGAGTGACCTGGATCTAAATAGATATGATGATACCAAAACAAAACCTCACTAGATCAACTAGTGTATCTAACTAAAATGATGAATGCCTGGAGATTGGATTTTGGACAAGTGTTTGAAAACCAAGGAAGATCAAATGAACTGAAAACTCTTCTTCACCGGAGTCGCCAGATTTGTTGCTAGGAATTTTGCACCTTCTGCAAACAAAATTTGTTCCTCTGATCTCAATGGTTTTGATCCAGAACAAATGGTTCACAACAGAATTGGAAGACTTTCCCTAGGATTGGTGAAGATCTAGAATGAGTCTCTTTGATGTCAATAGTATTTGTTTCCTGTAATAATAGCTCTTCATGGATGTACCTGTTGGGACGCGCACCCTAACGGTCCCTAAAATGGATAACTCCGCGGGTATTGACTCAAAACAATCTTAGGGGTATCGGGGTTGAGTCAAAGTCTTTTGTTGTAATAAACCCATGGTTTAAGTCTAGGGTTTAGGGTTTGGGGTGCCCATGGTTTAAGACCATGGTTTTGTAAAAATGCGCAGTATAAATAAGCGCTTGTGTAATGAAGAGAGGTTAGGTTTTATGATGTAAAAAGGATTAAGGCGAAGCTAAGGCTGATTTTGTAAGGAAAGGTTAAGTCCCAGTTGTGTGCATGGATGACCTCTACAGCTGTGTGCGCAGAGGGTTTTTGTAAGAAGACTGAGGAAAGATCTGCAGCTGTGTGTGTAGAGGCCTGCTGCTGTGTGTGCGGATTTTAAGGACTGAAGGGATCTGCAGCTGAGTGCGTAGATCAAAACTGTCGTTTTGAAGCAAGTTGAATAAAACACAGTTTTGTGGACGTAGCCCCTACACTAGGGGTGAACCACGTTATATCTGGTGTCGTGGTTTCTTGTGTTGTTTTTATTTCTGTTGTCTTTGATGCATTAATAACTGTATACATGTGATAAATTAGATCACTGCTAATAACAAGCTTCGCTGTGAATTCCCTGTAGTGGGTTAAGCAAGTCACAACTGTTTATCTATCTGCGAAGTTGTATCTGAATGAATGGTAAAGCTTTGTAATTATTGATTAATAAGGTTATTAAAGGCTAAGGTACAGTAATACCCCTCTCTACTTGCAGAAACCTGATTCTGCGGCACCCCATAGCTCTTTCGGGTGAGACTACAACCTGCGCGCAGGTTGTTGCCGAAAGGGCCAACACTGTGGGTCTTTTGTTGGTGCGACACAAAAGGATTAAACCCGAGTCTGCCCTATTGCCCAACAAATTGGTTCTGTTGCCAGTTGAACTCAGTACCTGCTCAAGAGGGGTTTACGTCGTACCTCGAGGGCTATGTTCTGGAGTCCCTCTGTGAAGGAAATCGGTGATTGGTTTGCTGAGACTTATCTGACATTTGCGCAGCAAGAGAACAAGAATCCACGTCATAGCGCAAGTGACTTTTTACAGAGGTATGTTTTTTGTGATGCTTATGAAATTTTCTTTGGTAGTATCCACATAGAGTTGCACCAGTGGTTTTCTAGGTTAACAGAGAGAAGGACGAACTTCCAAGCTCGACGGGTTCCCACATGGACCCTCGCCAGGGTCAATCTTGTGCAACACGTGAACAACGAGGTATCCCGCGCTGTTGAATTCTGGACGACGCGAACGTTGGAAGCCTTCGTGACAGAGTTTGCCATTGACACAAGTACCTCCTTCAGCGAAGCTGAACGGCAGTTCTTCAAAGGCTCCCGTGGTAAGTTTTTGAATTCATTAAGCTTGAATATTAAAATACTATTGGCTGAAAAGGGTATATTGCTGTTTGAATCAGACTGTTAGTTTAGTAGTACTAACATATGTTTGCAAGTGACACTACCTTCGACGAGAAAAGTGGTTTGCTGCGAAGTGGAAAAAGGTACAAGAGAGATTTTGACTCCTATTCCTTAGGTCAGGCTACTGCGTCCTCCCCTGTAAATCCTGAAGAGTCAGACTCTGAAGAAAACCCTTCGGTTGGAAACCCTCCGGTCACCCCGCAACGACGCTCTGCTACCCCTAAAATTCCGTCACAGTCTGACAGTCAACCAAGTCCGAGTATTCTGGCCACAGGTCAATCTACCCCCATAAACCCCCCCCCCCATCGACGTCCTATCCCTCTCCCAAACCTCCCAAAACTACCATGACCCACCTAGTTGATGACATTAAGCTCCCCATCTTCAAAGGCACAGGATCAGACGACCCAGAACAGTTCTGGTTTTTATGTGAAGCAGTATGGAATGCGAAGAAAATTACAGACCTGGATGTGCGAGCCACGCAGCTCATTACTTCTTTTCGGGACCGGGCTCTGACCTGGTTCATGAAATTATCTAGTACTCAGAGCAATACATTAGATGAGATCAAGGCAGCCATAACCAAAGAATTTAAGAAGCCTAAATCGGAGTCGCAAAGCATCACTGAACTCAAGGAGATTCAACAGCGGCCAGCGAATCAGTGTGGGACTTTGACCAGAGATTCAAAGTTCTACTGGACCAAGTCAGCTTTACCATTAGTCCTGTGCAGCACAAGGAATGGTTTATTGCAGCATTATTACCACATATCAGAACTCTACTCATGCAACAGAAGGTTGCTGACCAGCAAGAGGCTCTGGAAATCACAATGAAGCTAGAGACTGCCCCTGTCGGAGATGATTCTGGTATTGCTCAAATCCAAGCGCAGCTAGCAGCAATGGCCCTGGAACTTCGTGAGATGAAGAAGGGAAAACCCAATCGCGAAGAGGTTTGGTGTACTCAATGTCGGACCAAAGGTCACGACAAGGAACGGTGCCCTCTGGTAAGCAAGTACCTGCATACAGGTGCGCCAAACCCATTTCCACCACAAGTCCTATACTGTGAACTCTGCAGAACGACAGGTCAGCACCGACCTAAGAACTGTTACCTGCTGCAAAGGTATGGACAAGGACCTAAGAACCCCTACTGTAATTTCTACAAATTTGTAGGTCATAATGAGGATGGGTTCCGCACCTATGACGCTTACCGGGTGCACACTGAAGGCCCAAGTAATGATAGCTACGGTTACCAGGGGGGTGCCTCCGGAAGAGGTACCTCTGGAGGCCGTGGTGGTATGGCCGGAAGAGGCCGAAGCCAGTTGGTGTGTTACAATTGTAACCAAGCTGGGCATTTGGCTCGTGACTATCGGAATCCCACTACGACATGTCGGTATTGCCGTGCAGTGGATCATGTGATTGAGCAGTGCCCCCAGCTGATAGCTAAGATTCAGGCACGACAGAGTACCCCTGCTCAGAACATCCAGATGATTTTTGTTGAGCCCCGACCTGCTGCAGCCATCAATGTCGTTACAAGAAGTGGAGCTATGACACACATACAGAATACGGCAAAATGACCTGCTGAAGCTTTGGTTCGTAAGTGTTGCTAGGGTTTCACCCCTAGCTTGTGCGAATGAGCACCTACTAAGGACAATGGATTCCTTAGTAGCAGTTCAATGATATATGAAATAAAAAGCTATAACAGAATTAAAAACTAAATCTAAACATGTTCATGAAGCATAATAGTAAAAAGTAAATAATGAATTTTATTGATCTGGCCTCCAATGGAAAGGTTGGTGAAGCCCTTTGCGCTGGTCCGATGTCGGTGGCTCCGAGCTTCAAGCTGCTTCTTCTCTTTCTCCGATGGTGGAAATGGGCCAAAAAGGGCTCTCAATGGTGAAAGTAGCTCGATGGTGAGCTAGGGTTTCACGAGCAATTTTGGCAGAGGCAGGATACTTGTGATTGTGGATATGAGATAAGGGGTTTCCATCACTTATTTATAGTTAGAAACTGCATGCGGTTTTAGGTTTAGGGTTTCAGCTGTTTTAGGGTTTCAGCTGTTTAGGGTTTTTTCCTCCTTTTCCTCATTATTTTATATTTTATCTTCCTTTTTGGAGATTTTTGCTTTTTTGGAAGATTTTTGGATATTTTTTGGAGGAAAAGAGGCTTTTAAGGCCTTTTGGAGGCATTTTAAGCCTTTTGGAGGCTTTTTAGATGGTTTCCTGGGTTTTTGATGGAAAATTGGTAGGAAAATGGACAAATGAGTCATGTAATGGGGTAGATGAGGTAGTGAACCTTTTTTGGGTGTTAACAGATTGCCCCCTGATGTGCGAGGGTAGGAGCTCATCGTATGGCCGATGGACATCATAAGTCCGATTTGTTTTTCTTGGGGTGTGGAGAAGAGAAGGAACCAACTGAATCCTGGAACATCGATCACGAACCAACTGCAAGGACTGAAAAGTACATAACCTCAATAATGGATGAGGAATCATCTGATCATCTGAACGAGGCGGGCATTCCCATGCTCGTATCAAGATACAGAAAAAGAACCGTGAGGCCTGAAAAGAGGGACCTGTAGGATGCATAGGAACCACTGTGTATATCATAAGTGTCCAGAGGGGACACAAATCTGGAACATACTGCTGAGCTGACCATGTCTGAGCGGAACAACTGATGCACTGCAATGACAGCAGTGCTACTGAATGTGGTTCCAAAGGAACTAATGAGCTGCTGGATCAAAGTGACAACGGTCGTAACTGCAATGGTACTCTGATCGGGAACTGAACTGGGTACTCAAGGAAGTATGGCACTAGATGGCTTCCGAATACAATCGCCAATGCAGCCCGGACATCCATGGGAATATGTAACTTGGGTGTTCCGAAGTGACTCACCAATGTGGTAGAGTCGGGGGAAATCCGGGGTCTTCGACAAATAATGGACATGATATACATCCTGCGCGATTCTCAACGATGCGATTAAGGTGCTGAAGTCGAGCATGTGAGAAACAACTATTCAGAGAGGCAATGATGAATCCTCCCAAAATAGTCCGTAGGCACTCACCATAGATGGTGATGGGTCCAAGGCGCAGGGACCTATAGGTCTATCCTCTGGAATAGAGGTGTTGTCGTCGACAGAGGGAGACCTGCCACTGTCAAGGCGATGATGTTTCCTTGACAGGAGCGCGAGGTGAAAAACAAAACTGTGATAATACTGATGGCAGGAGTGATAAACTGGGGGAAAAAATGGGCAAGTAGAGTGGATGGACTCAAACTTCCTTTGTTCAGAGTATGATGGCGGGGATGATCGAGCAGCATATAACACTGACTGGTGGTAAAGGGATCATAGTTGTATGGGATTTGAGGGTGAATGGGCTGAGGGAGACTCAAGCTATGGTAAAATGGTAGGAGATTGCAGAATACTCTGAACAAAGGCGACCTGATTGGGGGTGCTGCTGAGAGAATCGATCATAGCGCCAAGAGGCACGGAGGGACTTCTTCATGGGAAAAAATGGTACTGTCATGTGGATTTTATGAGCCCAGGACAGTACATGCTCGTGGTTGCTTTCAATTTTAAGGAGTCTGAAAGCAAATAAGAAAACTTTGAATTGATGGAATGGTACTGTCGTGTGGATTTTACGAGCCCAGGACAGTACATGCTCGTGGTTGCTTTCAATTTTAAGGAGTCTGAAAGAAAATAAGAAGACTCTGAATAAATGGTCAGGTAAGGAGGAAGTGTTCAATCAAAGGACATTTATGATGACCAGGACTGAGGGTGGGGGGGAACACTGGTGAGCCTCCTTGTGGGGTGAATGAATGGTGGCAAAATAACGAAATAGTTGCAGTATGACAGGAGTGGATGGCTCATGTGAAAAGTGTGCAACAATCTGATGATGGCCGATGTGGCGCGCAAGTTGATGCAGCAAGGTGTAGGGATGCAATGTTGAAATTGTACCAAGTGAGAGCGAGAAATGATCTCAAGCATCATCATAAGCTCGGAAAAATGAATCCGGCGATATAAAAAGTGTTGAAAATGGAGAGTGGCCGAAGTGGCGCGCAAACCGAGGCGACTAGTGGTGTCTAAAAAATGAGCAAAAATGATGTAGCAAAAAATAATGCAACGAGATGACCATCATGATGGTCTCGTTGTGCTAATTCCAATGGTGGAGACGGTTCGAAAAACGGACTCCGTATGGGTTCAGAAACGCCAAAACCAGAAAAGGTCAACGGGTTATAAATAGTAAGTGGGCCCAACATGACATGTGTCATTTGACTATTGGACTTTGATTCGTGAGCAAAGTGGACCAGAGCTGACTTGTCTTTTCTGGACAATCTGACCGGTGGATTGCAGATTTAGGAGATACAGGTATTCTGTTGAACTCATACCTGCATTATTTTTGGGTTTGGGGGGTGGGTAGTGGGTCCTAGGGGACGATTTGTACGGTTCACATGGGTGGACTGCGGGTTTGGGGGTCTAAACCACGGTCTCAAACCACGGATTTAGGTCGTACAGTCGCGGCGAGGAACCGCGGCTGTAGGCTGGAAAGCCACGGTCGGAGACCGTGGCTGTAGGCCGGACAACCGCGGTCTGACTACGGCTATGGGCTGGAAAGCCGCGGTCGGAGGCCGTGGCTATAGGCCAGACAGCCGCGGTCGGAGCACGCATGTGGGACGAACAACCGCGGTTGGAGGCTGCGGCTGTAGGCTGGACAGCTGCGGTCGGGCCGTGCTCTTTCGCTTGTTTCGGTGATTTGGGAAGGGTTTATTATCTTGACATGAGTCTGACAAGACTTCGTGGTGTGTTTGACAGGATGCCGTGGGTGTTATGGAGGGAGCGGGAGATACCTGAGGAGATCGTGACTATTGTTTGGGAGGATCACCAGGTGCGGTCGATGTTAGGGATTTTCGGGCTGCTGAAGTTCGCAGAGGTGTCGATGATGCGGTCAGTAGGATTGCTGCTGAACCGGTTGATTGATTTCTGGGAGCCAGATGCATTGGCATTTCGAGTGCAGGGAGAGAGGGTGGACCTCACCCTGACGCATGTTTATTTCTTGACTAGGTTTCCCTGCCTGGGGAGGGTAGCTGATACACAGCCGTAGGTGTCTGCGGACCTCGATATTGATGATATGCGGGAGCGATTGTGTAGGGAAGAGGCAGAGGTGCATAGGAATGCACTCTTGGTGAGGGACTTCCGGGAGCCCGCGGTACGGGCTATGGCAGCATGTGTGGTGCAGATTTTTGGGTCCCAGTCACCTGAGATGGTGTCTGGGGGTCAGATGCAGCTCGTGGAGCGTGTACTGGCTGGGACGTACTTTTGCTTGGGGCCAGATGTTCCTGACCTGCGTTCAGCGGCAGCTGACCGCAGTGAAGGAGTATGGGAAGGGATTCTACTTTGGTTCATTTCTATGTGCCTTCTTTATGGAGAGGGTCCCCACACTGCGACCGCGTGTGTCGGTCAGAGCAGGAGGCTTGAGGGAGCCTCGGATGATTCGGTGGGGTGAGATGATGCGCCGCCGTGGTGGCGGGGATGTTGGACATTACTTCACGCAGGAGCTGTACCTGTAGTGGCTCCAGCTACCACTGACACTGGAGGACTATACATACAGGGATATGGACTTCATGGGAGATCCGGATGCTCCACGGCCACCAGGACAGGCCTGGGGGCTAGATGGTATGTATGATTTGTTTGCATTGTCCAGTTTTATGTATATTATATCTTGTTGATATATAGTAATGGATGAATTGGTATTTTGCAGACGTGGGTCCGAGGCCACCGCCAGGACATGTGGCACGCAGAGGGACTGTAGCCATTCCAGCTTTACCTGGGCGAGGGGAGGTGCGGCGTCCAGATGCCGAGGGGACTCTAGAGTTTGTACGGGTGTTGTTGGAGCAGTTGCTGGAGGGAGTGACTGATGTGGGATGGTGGGACCTGGAGCCGGCCGTGGTCCAGGATTTTTTGGGGGCACCTCGGGATTTTAGATCGATCACGATCCGGGTGGCCCTATTGGCAGACAGGGCACGGGCACAGGTGCCCAGACGGGATGAGGACTCACCGGAGGAGGAGCAGGGGGAGGACTCAGAGGCTGCGGATACTGGCAGTGATGCAGGATACGACTCTCTATAGGGAGTGCAGGGGACTCCCCCCCTAGTTTTGTAGCTACGACCTGTACCTTATGAGGCTTTAGGGATGTACATACATTTTTTGTATAGCTGAGTACAGGGGTACTCAGGACATGTATAGCTCATGTATATATTTTTTTGTTTGATATATATATATTTATGCACATGGATGCACCTTTATGATGTTTTATCATTTGTACGCACGTGGATGCGCTTGATGATGTGTTATATGTTTGTATTGCACGTGGATGCAAGTAGTCTAGGATGTTGGGCACGTGGATGCCCCTTGTGTATTTTATATGATACGACATGATTTATGTATGACTAGGCACGTGGATGCCCCTATGGATAGAAATGTGGTTTTATGGTTTATGCATGAATGCAAAATGTAATGCATTCTTTTTGGTTTTTTATATATATTTGGATGAAAATGCTATGGGGTAATGATGCCTGGTGGAGGTGTTACATGGTGTGATTGATATGCCAATCTAGGATGTTATTGGCCATTTGATCTGCGACACTATTTTGAGCTCTTGGGACATGTGTGAATGTGATGGATTCAAACTATCGGCTAAGTTGTTTTGTACACAGGAACTTTCTAAATAGGCAAGGATCGCGCACCTGGTAGTAGTTGTTGAGCTGGGAGACAAGTAGCTGGGAGTCTAAGAACGCATGAAGGTGACGTATGCCCATATGGAGGGCAGCAGTCAGGAGACCGGTCACAGTATCATACTCCGCCTGGTTATTGGTAGTAGTGCCTATACAGGTTCCGTCAATATGAATCAGTTCATTGGAAGGGGAATACAAGACCCATGCTGCAGAAGCCAGGTTGGGAGACCAGCGGCTTGCGCCATCAGCGAAGCCAATGTAACGAGGTGGAAGATGGTCCATCTGTGGGCATGCAAAAATGATGAATGTGAGATTATGGTAAAAAAGGTGAAAAACAAAAAAGGAGAGCAAACTCTACAATGCGAACCAATGAGGTCGCGGCTTCAGTTATGGGTAGAAACGTTTAAGGTACAACCCATTACGGGGGTTGCATAAAGTGCATCCTTCAGAGTCGGATAAAACGTATGCCCCCTTGCCGAGGCAAGTCTGCACGATGTAAGGGCCATGCCACATGGACTCAAATTTTCCTTTACCGGTTTTGTCGTGGGCTTGGTCATAGGCGAGGATGAGGTCCCCTTCGTGGAAAGTTCGAGGGTGAACATGTTTGTCATAACTGGATTTGGAGCGGTTTTTGGCAGCTTCGATGTTCTGGAGAGTGGCACGATGATATTCATCGGCTTGTTCGAGGGACAACAGACATTGCTCAAGGGGGGAGGTATTGGGGAGAAGCTCAACGGCGATGTGTAAGGCAGGTATCTGACACTCGATGGGGAGGACAGACTCTACACCGTGAACTAAATGAAACAGGGTAAAACCAGTGGCAGTCTTGGTGGAGGTACAGTAAGCCCATAAAGCAGGGAACAACATGTGGTGCCAATTGGACTTATGCCGGTCAACAGTGCGTTGGAGTATGGTTTTTAGGATTTTGTTCACAGCTTCTACTTGACCGTTCCCTTGAGGGTAGTAAGCCGAGGAAAACTGGTGGTGGAACTTGAGGAAGGTGGATAACTCACACCAAACAGAATCTTCAAAGTGTGATCCATGGTCTGAGACCAACTTTTTAGGGACCCCGAATCGAGTAATAACATGGTTGAAAAAGAAACGGGAATCAGTCTTAGCGGTGCAGTTGAAGGTGGGCATGGCTTCCGCCCATTTGGTGAAGTAATCGATGGCAACAATGATGTACTTATGGCCGTTCGCAGATGTGGGCCTACACTTCATGAAGTCGATGGCCCACTTACAAAAGGGACCAACGGTGATGACTGGGTGTAACGGAGCAGGTGGTGTTCGGGCCTTGGGGGCAAAAAGTTGGCAGTTATGGCAATGCTTGACCGCAGTGATGTAGTCAGTAAAAAGTGTGGGCCAGAAGTAGCCGGTGCGGACGACCTTTTGGGCAGTGGCCATCCCTGAAAAATGGCCGCCGCAGGCACCACTATGACAATCATTAAGGACCTGTTCAGCTTCATCATGTGTAAGGCAACGACGAAGAATTGTGTCGACTCCTCACCGGTAAAGGACATCTCCGATGAGGAGGTAGCGAGAGGCATGATGACGGATACAACGACGTCTATTACGAGTGATGGTGGGTCGGAAATTTTACGTGCGCAGGTATAACAAGATATCACCGTACCACGGGTCATCGGACGAGAGGGTGAACAAGTGATTATCGGGTAACTCCTCGGAGATAGGTGGGGCCGGGATGAAGGAAGGGAGATCCGTGATGAGCTGGGCCAGTGCAAGGGCTTTAGTGCTCTTAGGTGTTCATAACGTGAGGTCATATTCCTGGAGTATAATGACCCATTTAGCCACACTACCTTGCAAGATCCGCCGATTTAAGAGATATACCATGGGGTTAGAATCGGTGACAACTGTGGTATGACTAAGTAAAATGTAGTGTCGCAATTTTTGGACGGAAAAGACCACTGCGAGGGCTAGTCTCTCCTCATATGGGTAACGTAGGGGTGGGCCAGACAAGGTCTGGCTGATGTAGTAAATGACATGTTTTTGGCGTGAGGTGTCTTCTTGAACCAAGACTCCGGACACAGCATGCTCAGATTCCGAGACGTAGAGGATGAAGTCCTGAGAGAAATCCAGAGGGGAGATCAAGGGGGCTTGTGTGAGAGATTTTTTGAGGTCTTCGAATGCAGCTTCTGCTTGCGTGTCCCAGATAAAGGGTACGTGGGTACGGAGCAGGTGCAAGAAACTATGAATGGTTGTGGCATAATCAGGAACGAAGCGTCGAAGAAAATTGGATCGTCCTTGCAGACTTTGGAGTTGCCGGAGCGTTCGAGGAGAGGGAAGGTCCAAGATGGCTTGGACTTTCAGGGGATCAACAGTGATTCCTTTCTGGGAAATAATGAAACCTAACAATCGGCCTTCTGGAATGCAAAAGACGCACTTGTGTGGGTTCAAGCGGATCTGATATTTGCGACAACGCAGAAAAACTTGCCGAAGGTCATTAAGGTGGTCTGATCGTTTTCGGGAACGAGCTGTAAGGTCATCGAGATAGACGAGCAGGATATGGACCAAATCATGAAATAAATAGGTCATGGCCCGCTGGAATGTGGCACCAGCATTTTTGAGACCAAAAGGCATGACACGATAGGCAAAGGTGCCCCATGGGGTAGTAAAAGCGGTTTAGTACTGGTCTTCCTTTCGGATTTGGATCTGATTGTATCCGGAAAAACCATCCATGAATGAGAGGACTTCATGCCCCGCACACACATCAATGAGCTGGTCAATAAATGGTGTAGGGAAATTGTCTTTGGGACAAGCGTGGTTTAAGTCTCGAAAGTCAGTGCATACTCTAAGGGTGCCTTGTTTCTTGTTGACAGGAACAGGGTTTGAAACCCAGGTGGTATAGGCAATAGGATAAATGAATCCTGCCGTGCGAAGTTTCTCAATCTCTATTTTGACAGCTAGGAGTTTTGAGGGATGAATGGGACGCTGTTTTTGATGAACGGGGGGTACATCAGGCCATGTGTCAATGTGGTGCTCTATAATGGCAGGGTCAAGACCAGGCATTTCGGTATAGGACCAGGAAAAGACATCACGGAATTCTTTGAAGAGTGTTTTGTATTCCTCAATCTCATGCTTAGTGCAAGATGCCCCTAAAGCGATGAGTTCGGGGGTGCCGTCGGGGGCAGTGATATCAATATGGATGACAGGTGAGATGTTGGCCATGTTACCCTCTTCGAAGGCGTCGGGAGCGGGAATAGGGTCTTTGAACTAGTCGACTTTGGGTGGAAGAAAGTCTTTGGATTCGACTGCAAATTGAGGAGCAGTGTTAGAGGAGGGTTCATCTGGGAGGAAGTAGGAATGATGGTGCATGTCATCCCAGGGATAATCTGGGGCAGTGAGAGCCTCAAGAATCTCCTCATCGATGCGGAATGTTTGTGTCGTCAAATCGGTTGACGGAGGAGTAGTGGTGGAAGAGATCATATAAATGGTATTAATCTCGTCGGAAGAGGAAGAGTCCGGGGGGTGGATCTCCACAATGGTGGGTGGCACCGTCTCAAGATCCGGATTATTCATGTCAAAGAGAGTGGTATTAACCTCTCCGGAAGGGGAAGAGACCAGGGAACAGATTTCCTTAATGGTGAGAGGTGCCGTCTCAAGATCCATATTGTTCATCTCAAAGAGAGCTACTCTGTACTCGGGGAGATCGGGACAGTGATGGGAGTAATGCCCGTAAACATCGCATAAGGCACAGGAGTGGTTAGTGCACAGGGATTTGTCGCGAGGCATAGGGGTTGGATCGATATGGACAATCGTGATGGTGGGGTCATCGTCGAGCATTTGCATGTATTCCTTTAATGCTGGTAACTGAGGACATAGGTGAGTCGCATGGCCTAACTCATCGCACAGCGCGCATTTGGGAGGAGCACGAAACACAGGGGGGTTTTTGACTATCTTAGGAGGTGGGACAGCAGTGTAAGGTTGGGGGCCTCTGCCCCCAGTGGGTTTGGTCAAAGGAGGGGGGGGTTGAGCGGAGGGTGACGGGGTAGCGACACCGGGAGGTGGTTGACTAGTAGTGATGATGGGTTGCACCAGTTGCAGGACGACATCTGGTGTCGGGGGACGAATAGGAGGCGAAAGATACCAAACGGGTAATCCTAAGGTTAACCCAGGGAGGTTTAGGGTAGCCATGACTGGGGCGCTAGCCACTCCTGAGGGAGGGAAGAGGAAAGGAATGGTATGAATGGTTGTAGCACCAATGTGACTAGGTACAAAAGGGGGTTTAGGAAACAAAGGCGATCGATTAGTAGTATTTCACGTGATGTGGGACAGGGTACATAGGTCAGACACTTCAGTGGCAGGAGACGGGGGTGGAATAGTGTTGGGGCGGATACTCCATGTTTGGGTAACTCCGCGGTTAACTAGAAAATTTGTAAGCGGAGCTATGGGCCAAGATAGTCTTAGGGGTGTCAGGGTAAGTCAAAACCCTCTTTTTGTAATAAACCCGTGGTTTAAATCCAGGGTTTAGGGTTTTTGGGTGCCCATGGTTTAAGACCATGGTTTTGTAAAACTGCGCAGTATAAATAAGTGCTTGTGTAAAAAGGATAGGTTAGGCTTTTTGATGTAAAGAAAGATAAGGCGAAGTAAGGTTGTTTTTTGTAAGGAAAGGATAAGTCCCAGCTGTGTGCGTGGACGACCTCTGCAGCTGTGTGCGCAGAGGGTTTTTGTAAGAAAGGAAAGAAAGACTTGCAGCTGTGTGCGCAGGAGCCTCCTGCTGTGTGCGCGGCTGATAAAGGACTGAAGAGATCTGCAGCTGAGTGCGCAGATCAACTGTGGTTTTGAGGAAAGAGGAATAAAACGCAGTTTGTGGACGTAGCCCCTACACTGGGGGTGAACCACGTTATATTTGGTGTCGTGGTTTTATTGTGTTGATTCTGTTTCTGTTATTTTCATGCATTAAACTGAATACATCTGATAACATAAGATCACTGCTAGTAATAAGCTTCGCTGTGAATTCCCCGTAGTGGGTTATGCAAGTTTAGTTTGTTTATTGTGCTACGAGGTTATATGTGAATGAATGATAAATTTACAAGTGTTGATTAATAATTATGTTTAAAGGCTAAGGTACAGTAATACCCTTCTCTGCATGCAGAAACCTGATTCTGCAGCACCCCATTGTTGTTTCGGGTGAGACTGCAACCTGCGCGCAGGTTGTTGCCGAAAGGGCCAACACGGTGGGTCGTTTGTTGGTGCGATGCATAAGGATTAACTCAGGTCTGCCCTATTGCCCGTTGTAGTCTAGTTGGTTAGGATACTCGGCTCTCACCCGAGAGACCCAGGTTCAAGTCCCGGCAACGGAACCAATTTGTTGGGAAATAGGGCAGACCCGAGTTAATCCTTATGCATCGCACCAACAAAAGACCCACCGTGTTGGCCCTTTCGGCAACAACCTGCACGCAGGTTGCAGTCTCACCCGAAACAGCAATGGGGTGCCGCAGAATCAGGTTTCTGCATGCAAAGAAGGGTATTACTGTACCTTAGCCTTTAAACATAATTATTAATCAACACTTGTAAATTTATCATTCATTCACATATAACCTCGCAGCACAATAAACAAACTAAACTTGCATAACCCACTACGGGGAATTCACAGCGAAGCTTATTACTAGCAGTGATCTTATGTTATCAGATGTATTCAGTTTAATGCATGAAAATAACAGAAACAGAATCAACACAATAAAACCACGACAACAAACATAATGTGGTTCACCCCCAGTGTAGGGGCTACGTCCACAAACTGCGTTTTATTCCTCTTTCCTCAAAACCACAGTTGATCTGCGCACTCAGCTGCAGATCTCTTCAGTCCTTTATCAGCCGCGCACACAGCAGCAGGCTCCTGCGCACACAGCTGCAGGTCTTTCTTTCCTTTCTTACAAAAACCCTCTGCGCACACAGCTGCAGAGGTCGTCCACGCACACAGCTGGGACTTATCCTTTCCTTACAAAAACCAACCTTACTTCGCCTTATCTTTCTTTACATCAAAAATCCTAACCTATCCTTTTTACACAAGTGCTTATTTATACTGCGCAGTTTTACAAAACCATGGTCTTAAACCATGGGCACCCAAAAACCCTAAACCCTGGATTTAAACCACGGGTTTATTACAAAAAGAGGGTTTTGACTTACCCTGACACCCCTAAGACTGTCTTGGCCCATAGCTCCGCTTACAAATTTTCTAGTTAACCACGGAGTTACCCAAACATGGAATATGCACCCCAACAAATAGATGGGAAGGTCGAGGTCATTGGTGCGTCTGAGTAAACTCCGGGCCCCGTAGAAGAAACTAATGAGGTGGTGGCACCTGAGACAGGTTGTTCAACCACGGGGAGAACATTTTTGGGTGCCGCGGGGGCATTGGGATCATGGTAAGTGATTTGGTCAACCGTGACCACGCGTCCCTCATGGGGAAACATCATGGTACGAAAAATGGTAGAAGCAACTGCCCGCATGGCATACATGTAGCTGCGGCCAAGTAAAAGGTTGTAATCAAGCTGTGCATTGATAACCTCGATGTTTATGTGGAAAATTTTGCCAGCCAGCTGGAGGGGGACATTGGTTAATAGGCCTTGTGGTTGAGCTGAACGGCTGTCATAGGCTCGCAACGCAGTAGTGGACGGATGGAGAGGGGGGGATCCCAGTTTCTGCCAGATGGAGGTGGGCATGACACATGTAGAGGCCCCTTCATCAATAATGCATCTATGGACAACACAATTCCGAATGGAAACAGAAACTTGGAATGCCAAATTGGAAGGCAGGCGAGGTTCGGATTGGTCCAAATCAAATGCCATTAATTGCGAATCATTTGGATCGATAGCCCCAATGGCTGAGAGTAAAGTCTTGCACTACGAAGGGCAGTTTTTTAAGACTTCTAACGCAGACATGGCTGCGGGAGATTGGGATAAGTCATTAACGATGTTGTAGTTTGACGCAGCCCGCGCATTGGGGTTAATGTTGATGCAGCGAAGTGGGAAACGAGGTGCTTTGGGAGCACCATCTAGTGGAGGTGGAGGTATACGTAACGCCTGATCCGTGGGATGAGTGCTAGTGGTTTTATCAGCGGGAGGAGCTTTAGGGGTGGAGCCATATTGGTTCTGCTGAGTCTGGAGGTTGACCTCATCGGAGGACATCATCAACAAGTGGTGGGTCCCTGAGTCCACCATGGGTTGATCAGGAGCAGCGTAAGTGATTTGTTGGGTTGGTGCGTTAGCTTGAGGGGGAGCCAACGGTTCAGTGCTTACTATGCCTTGGGTTGGTAAGGGGTTTTGCAGCACCAAAGGTGGCTGCTGGGGTTGTGGGGGGGTTGGGGGGTGCTTGAGGAGCCGCCTGCCCTTGGTGGTTTATATCAGCAGCCAAAATTTGTCGAACTCGCTCCATATGTGGACAAAAATGTGTGTAGTGGCCATAGACCCCGCAAACGGAACAAGGATAGTTGGTGTGCAAATTGGGGTTTTTAGCCTGCTTGGGCGGGCGGTCAGGGTTTTGGTTAGTAGGGACCGCATTATTATTAGAGGGGGGATTAGGGGGTTGACCAGCTTGGTCGACTGGTTGGTTTTTCCCACGATTCCGGCCCCTGCCGCGGTTTTGTTGGCCCTGGTTGTGTTGGTTGTTCTGGTTTTGCTGCGAGTTTTGTTGAGCGTAGAATTTCCCTTGGACAGCAGGTGGATTCTGAGGTTGCACAGGTGCGGGAGCAGGCTGCGGTGGATAATATGTATGTGGAGGCTACACTGGTGCAGCTACTTGAGGGGGTTGTTGAAATTGCTGTGGAGCGGGTTGTGGGTTTGCTGCAGGGGCTAGCTATGGCGGGTAATAATGAGGTTGAGCTTGTGACGGCACAGGAGCTGGTGTAGCCTGCTGGTGATAGTAGGGCTGAGGTGTGATCGGGGGGGCGTAAGCGGGAGTCATATTACTGAAACACTGAGGTGGACATGAGGGTCCATGGGTATGGTGGTGATGTGGCATGTGAGCATATAAGTTGGTTGCTCCAGACTGTGAGGTAGTCCGTGAAGGTTTAGGGGTAGAGCGGGCTACGGAAAAGGGTTGAGGCTACGAAGAGACACGGCCAATGATGCCGTCGGCAGCATGGGATGCCCCCGGTGCATCGTGCTTGGAGGAATCGTCGCGAGGGGCGTCAGGTATAATGGTATAAAGATAACCCGACTGGGCGTAAATGAGATCGAACTGTTGGGCTTTAAGGATAGCCTCTTCTTCGGACTGGGGTCGTTCAGATGCCACATCCTTACCAATGATAGGAAGGAGGGATTTGAGGAACCAATCTAGGAAGATCCAATCATCTAACTTGATTTTGCATAGGCTACGGCGTCGACACCATTCATGAATGTGGTCTGGGATGTGGGTAGTCGTGTTCTGTCTGCATGACAGGAGGATCTCAACGCCTGCGTCATAGCGGATGGGTAACTGGAAGAACTGCAGGAAGGTGGAGGCCAGGGACGTAAAGGTGGCATGGGTTCCATGGGGCAGCTCGATATACCACTTGGCAGCAGAGCCAGTGAAAGTGCGTTGTAATAAACGGAGGCAAATAGAGTCATCGACTATGGAGTTGGAGGAACACCATAGATGGAAGGACATGATATGGTTTTGTGGGTCCTCACCTGCCTTGCCCTTGAACTTAGGTATGTCGGAGGGGAGCTTGGTGGGCATGTGAGGCCATGTAGGGACGTGTCGGATGGGGTCGTTGGTTAATCTGGCTAGGTCTGGGAGGTTGAGGCTATCCATGAATGGCAAACTGGACAAAGAATCTGACATGGTAGTGGGTTGGGTTAAGTTGAGGCCTATGCCCCCAAGTGGAGGGGTAATGTGAGGGAGGTTTCCCCCAAGTGGGGTAACCAAGGTGGTAGAGGATGGACCTACACCACCATGGGTGGTATGAGTCACTAATGGGGTGGGGATAGGTATTCCTGCTGTGGGAATAGGTACCGTGAGGGGAACGGTAAATGGGGTCCCCGTGGAGGGCATACCCATAATACGTGTGGTAACTGGTGTAGTGGTGGATGTGCCACCAACGGTCCCTCCCAAGATGGGAGTGGGAGTCACGCCCGCCATGGGGCTAGTAGGGGTAGTGTAAAGGGTGTTCTCAGACTCTGGTTCAGAATCAGAGGTAAAATAAGGGGCATCAGAATCTGGTGACGAAGTCCTATGCCGCTGACGAGTGGATTCAAGTGACAAGGCTCGAGATCTACGATGAGTGGTATCCAGTGATCCGTGCTGTGGGGGCTCGCCTCTGAGGCACCAAGAATGTCTCGGGGAAGCAATAGTGACAAATGGTGTCAAATCTCTATGGGTTGGGGTAACTACGAAACGGCTCAAAAATCCTAATGCATCCGAGTGTGCAGAAGGAGAGCTCGAAAAATAGGGCACTTAGGCCAACAACCAACTCAAAACACCCACTGTAACAGCGTGCTACAATAGGCGGAGTATCAACAAAAATGGTCAGAATACCAACAGACAACATGTTTTCTAAAAATAAAAAACGGTGGACTCACTAGACCAAAAGGAGGTAAGGGAGCATGCAAACACCTAACTAGAAGTATTATGACTCAACTAGACATATGCTCTACAAGGTGATGAAATCCAAGTCAGACAATATGAATAGGAAAGCCAAGTGGCTAAGGTATCCCCCTACCAGGAGGGACACCAGGTACTCAAATCCTAGAAGAATGGCAACTAAGATACCCCGTTCATGACACGTCCAGAAAGGTAAATCTGCCGCTTGGTCCTTTAACCGCAATATTCCCTATACAGGGATATTCCGAGAACTGCGAAAGGTAGCCCTTCAGTTACTGAATGGAGTTCGGTATTCCACTCAGACTTCCGGAACCAATCTCACGACTTCAACCCTCCTAAGGGAGAGGCCCTCTGATAAACCGGTTGTGACCGTGTCAAAAAATACTAAGGGATTTTGGTTCCCTAATGGACAACAACTATGTCTCAAGTGTAAGTAACCGAGGGGTGTTTTTGGAAGCCTATCCCCCCGATCCTACCTAACTATAAAATGCTTTTATGTTCCCCAAGTGGGGTTAGAATGTTGGTTGAGTTAAGTAGTTTTTAAGTCTCGCTTGATTTAGGTGACAGATTGTGTGCTTGTGAGGTTATGAACTGAACCCAGAAGAGAAGTGCCGGAGCGACTTCCTAAATAACAATAATATTGAAATGAAAATTTTTTACTATGCAATATTTTTTGAATAAACAATGCTGAAATTTTTTTAAACAAATTCTGTAAAGGGGGACAACAATGTTGTAGGGATGCAGGTAGAACAGGTGGCTGTACAGGTGCAGAAAATGTGGCAGCAAAGGAGGTGGGTTCAAAAGTAGGAAAAAGGGCAAAAAGTCAGATCCCGGGTCTGTGGCTGGATCATGCGGTCGGACCGCGGGTTTTAAGGTAACAGGCGCGGGTGGACCGCGGTTTTTGAGGAGACAGGAACGGGCGGACCGCGGGTTTCTGGACAACAGACGCGGTCAGGTCGTGACTGAGGAAGGAAAACACGCGGTCGGGTCGCAGCTAAAAGGCTCAAAGACGCATCCGGGACGCAGGAAAATGGCCGACAGCGGCGGTCTGGTCGCAGGTTAGGGCCTGAAATGCGCGGTCGGGCCACGACAGGTAAAAGGAAAAAACAAAAACTATTAAAGGAAATAAACCAGTGGAGTCGCCAAAACTGTTGCTAGGGTTTCACCCCTAGCTTGTGCGAATGAGCACCTACTAAGGACAATGGATTCCTTAGTAGCAGTTCAATGATATATGAAATAAAAAGCTATAACAGAATTAAAAACTAAATCTAAACATGTTCATGAAGCATAATAGTAAAAAGTAAATAATGAATTTTATTGATCTGACCTCCAATGGAAAGGTTGGTGAAGCCCTTTGCGCTGGTCCAATGTCGGTGGCTCCGAGCTTCAAGCTGCTTCTTCTCTTTCTCCGATGGTGGAAATGGGCCAAAAAGGGCTCTCAATGGTGAAAGTAGTTCGATGGTGAGCTAGGGTTTCACGAGCAATTTTGGCAGAGGCAGGATACTTGTGATTGTGGATATGAGATAAGGGGTTTCCATCACTTATTTATAGTTGGAAACTGCATGCGGTTTTAGGTTTAGGGTTTTAGTTGTTTTAGGGTTTCAGCTGTTTAGGGTTTTTTCCTCCTTTTCCTCATTATTTTATATTTTATCTTCCTTTTTCGAGATTTTTTCTTTTTTGGAAGAATTTTGGATATTTTTTGGAGGAAACGAAGCTTTTAAGGCCTTTTGGAGGCATTTTAAGCCTTTTGGAGGATTTTTAGATGGTTTCCTGGGTTTTTGATGGAAAATTGGTAGGAAAATGGACAAATGAGCCATGTAATGGGGTAGATGAGGTAGTGAACCTTTTTTGGGTGTTAACAGTAAGGCTCCTGAGAAAACCCCCGTATTTGATATCATCAGAGAAAAAGAGACATTCATGGAAGCCAAGAAATATTTTGCTGGCCCTAGCACATCCATTGCACCTGCGCAGCCACATCAACTATCGTCGCTGCCCCACGAAGCTTCGCTGGATAAAGTAAGTACACTGTCCGCCTTTTTACAAAGTTGCCTCAAACTTTTAAGAAATCAGGATGCTCTGAATGAGCTACAGAATGTCATTGCTTCCTGCGGATCTCAGCAAAGCTGTGGTCAGGACAAAACTGTTCATAGAGTCAGCAGGACTGGCAGGGAAATGCGATTGAATGCTCAGATAGGAGCATACGATATGACCGATGTTATTTTGGACTTAGGGTCCGATGTAAATGTTTTAACCAAACAAACCTGGGAACAAATGGGAAAACCTGCCCTTTCCTGGTCCCCTATACAGTTGAGGTTAGCCAACCAGCAAAATATTGTACCTCTAGGGAGATTCCTAAATCTCCAAATAGATATTGATGGAGTTAGCACCTTCGCGGACTTCGAAGTAATTGAAATGATTGATGACAGCAACCCCTACCCAGCCTTGTTAGGAATTGAATGGGAAATGGAAAATGCTGCAATCATTAACCTAAAGAAGAGATAGATGATCTTCAAAGGGAAAGAATTCAGGGTCATCCTGCCCCTGGATCCGTCACAAGGGGAACAGTACACAGAACCACTCTGACACGAGGATCAAGACGACGTGGAACCCATCTCCACTATCACCGCGCAGGAAGAAGGATATGAGGATCCTCCTGCTGTAGGTTGGGAATCTGGTAGCTCCTGTATGACGGACTCTGAAGATGACTTAGAAAGTTGGCAAAACCGATTATCTGAGCACCATGGGCATAGCAGTGTCTGGCCTACCAAGTCCCTCAGATGGGTCAACTCACAACCAAGAACTATACCTGTGTAAGATGGTTCGACAAATCCTGAACCGTTTATTGTACAATTCTTAGATCAGATACCTGAACCATAGAAAATGGAGGCTTTGGAGTCAGCACTCAGAGCCACAGCAGTCAGATGGTGGAAGGGCCATAAGAAGCAGATCCCTACCTGGGAAGCCTGTTAGAAGCTCCTTCGCCTGAGGTTTAAGGACCAGTTAGAGCAGGCGCGAAGCAAGTTTGATGCAAAAACTTGCCCCCAGGACCACTTGGGAAAATGCTATGAGGCATGGAAGTATGTACCTCAGGACGAGTGGGTACATAGATTTGTGCACACGCTGGGACCACTAGCGAAGAACTGGTACGCAAAGGCTGAAATTCGCCAAGATACTGTAAGTTGGGAATGTCTTGTTCATAGTTTTATCAATATTTTATCTACTAATGATGTCTATCCAGCCTTAGATGCAGCTATCAGGATCATCCATACTAAGTTATTTAATGAACAAGAAGTGACAGAACACCGCCCTGATTGGACCACACAAGAAGCCCTCGCAGTCGAATGTTATAACTTCGCAATCGACGAGGATGAGGACCCGCGCAATCTTGATATCCCTGAGTCAGAAGGATGCTGCGACGTGCATGGACCAGCAGTCGAAGTCCCCGAAGTGACGCAGCCCCTGAAGACGTGCACAGTTAACATTGGATCCGATGAACAGCCTAAGTTTGCTACCATTGGCGACTATTGGGATGATGAGATGGTAAGCAAGGTAACCCAACTTCTCCACGAATACCAGGATCTTTTTCCGACAAAGTTCTCTGAAATGAAAGGTATCCTGGGAGATATCGGTGTAATGAAGATCCCTCTAAAACCTGATGCGAAGCCTGTGAAGCAGTGTCCCTATAGATTGAATCCAAAATACAAGGAAAAGGTTAAGGTGGAGTTGGATAAGATGCTTGCTGTAGGAATAATTGAACCTGTTGAAGAATCTGAGTGGGTTAGTCCTATGGTAGTACAAGAGAAGAAGACTAAGGGAGAAATCCGAATCTGTGTCAATCTAAGGAAACTCAATGATGCCTGTCTGCACGATCCTTTTCCCACCCCCTTTACGGATGAAGTGCTCGACAATGTCGGAGGTTAAGAAGTGTACTCTTTTACCGATGGCTTTTCGGGCTACCATCAGATCCGAATTGCTCCAGAGGACCGACATAAGACAACCTTTGCTACCGAAATGGGATCCTTCCAGTATACTGTCATGCCCTTTGGGTTGAAGATTGCACCTGCTATATTTTCTCGAGTAGTCATCTCCGCGTTTAAGGAATACATACATAAATTATTAGAAGTTTACTTTGATGATTGGACTATTTTTGGACTAGTAAAAGACCATATAACTAGTTTGAGACTTATGTTGAACAAGTGTAGACATCACCAAATTTCCTTGAACTTAAAAAAGTGTATCTTCTGTGCACCCTTTAGAATTCTACTTGGTCATGTTGTATGTAAGCAGGGATTGATGATGGACCTTGAGAAGATCGCTATTATTGTGAACCTGCCACCTCCGAAGTCTGTCAAACAACTTCGCACGACGCTTGGTCACACCGGTTACTACAGGAAATTCATCCAAGGATATGCCCAGATTACCACTCCGATGGAAAGGCAGCTGAAGAAAGATATTAAGTTCGAATGGACACCAGAATGCCAAGCAAGCTTAGACATTCTGAAGGAAAAAATGGTCACCGCCCCTATCCTAGTATTCCCTGATTGGAACAAGGAGTTTCATGTACATGTCGATGCATCCTCCATTGCTTTAGGTACTGTGCTAACTCAGCCAGGTGCAAGTAATATCGATCACCCTATTTATTTTGCAAGAAGAAAGCTGTCTACAGCAGAGAAAAATTATACTATGACAGAACACGAAGGTCTTGCTATGGTATATGCACTACAAAAGTTTCGACATTATGTGTTAGGATCTCATTTTAAGATGTTTACTTACCATTCTGCTTTGAAGTACTTGGTTGACAAGCCTGTGCTAGGTGGAAGAATATGCAGATGGTTGATTCTATTTCAAGAATATGATTTTGAGATCATTGTTAAGCCTGGAAGATTTACCCTAGGACCTAACCACTTGTCGAGGCTCGAGTCAGGCGAAGAACCTACCAGTTTGGATGAGGGCTTCCCTGATGCCCAATTATTTGCTATCCAGATGGTTGATGAATATTTCCAGGATATTGCTCAGTATTTGTCTACAGGTCTTCCCCCTCCCGAGATGACCACACAGCAGAAGAAGCAGTTGGTGGTTCGAGCCACGGACTTCACCTTAATAGTAGGACAACTGTATAAAATCGGACCAGATGAGATACTGCGTAGATGTGTTTTGGAGCATGAAAAACCTCTAATATTGGCTGAAGCACACTCTGGCGCAGCAGGAGATCATTATGCAGGCAAAGCTACAGCACAGAATATTTTGACAGCCGGCTTATGGTGGCCCACACTTCACAAGGATGCAAGAGAATATTGCCACAGCTGTGACGTCTGTCAGAGGACAGGTAAACCATCTAGGAGGGATGAAATGCCCCTAGTTCCACAAGTAACATTACAAGCCTTTGAAAAATGGGCTATTGACTTTGTTGGCCCTATCAACCCTCCTGCGAAAAAGTCAGGAGCCAGATACATCATTACAGCAACTGATTATCTTACCCGTTGGGCCGAAGCTCAACCAGTCAAGACCTGTAGCGCTGCTACCGCTGCGAAGTTCATCTTCGACAACATCTTATCCAGATTTGGGTGTCCCAAAGTTCTTATGAGTGATCAGGGGTCACATTTCCTGAACAGGACTATTGAAGTATTGACTGAAGAATTTCAGGTGTATCATCAGAAGAGTACAGCATATCATCCACAAGCAAATGGGACTGTCGAAGCTTTTAACAAAATCCTTGAGAATGCGTTGACAAAGGTTTGTAATGCTAACAGAAATGATTGGGATATTTGAATTCCAACAGTGCTATGGGCTTACAGAACTACGTGCAAAAATTTGACAAGCCATGGAATATATTGTTCCCAGCCTCAGAATATCTGCTTTCACCGAGATGGATGACCCAACCATAATGACAGAGAGACTGAAACAGATATTAGAACTTGAAGAAGATATATTTATTGCAGGTTTCCAACAACAGGTGCAGAAAGATCGAGAAAAAGTGTGGCATGACAGACATATCAAGAAGAAACAATTCCAACAGGGTGATCTTGTGCTCCTCTATGACAGCAAATTCATGAAGTTCCTAGGAAAGTTCAAGACACAATGGAAGGGACCATATGTAGTACAGAAAGTTACTGATGGGGGCGCAGTCCAGCTAGCTAAGTTAAATGGAGAACTTTTTCCTTCTACGATCAACGGGAGTCGTCTAAAAAAGTACAGGGACAGGCTAGGTACTCAGAATCGAAGGTAGCACCAAGAAAGAGAAGTCTAAGTACCGAGCACAGTTGACATTGGGTACTAGACTATAAGCGAAGCTATTAGTAGCATTATGGAATATAGTAGTCTGTTTTGTCTAAAGGATGGAGTATGGGAAGCTGAAGGGTGGTCGTGGGTCGCAGGGTCATACTGTGTCGAAGTCAAAGGTTGTTATTATGTCGTAGGATCCAAGGTGTGTCGCAGCCTAAAATGAGACGGATGGGACAAAATGGATTCGGCGGTGCTGGCACGAGAGCTTCTCTCATTACTTGTCATAATGAGATTTTGGGAAAATACGGCGCTGCGTGGAGAAGATTTCCAGCACTCCATCAGATTTGGCGTCATTAATGCACCATGATGACAGATTCCACCTCGGGATTCTATAAGAAACCATCTCAACCTGTGTTTTCTGCACTAAGCATGTCTGTGAGGTATTCAGTCCGAACCATGTCGAACGACTGTGAAGTTCAGGAGTTAGTACGAGAAATCAGGGACAGAGGTCTGCAGAACCTTCTGAGTAATTTGCCAGTACAGTCCTATTTGGCTAAGTACATCGGCAGGCAGAAGTTTGCTCTAAATTTGCAAAGGCAGGCGGAAGTTTTCTCTAACGTAGAGCAACAAAGGGCATGAGGCCTCGCAAAAAGACTCTGGGGAATCCCGCCATGAAACCTTTCGACGTAGTAGAACCGTGGCAGCTGTGTGTCTTCTGCAGTGTGACACGTAATTCCAGGGGACCCCAAGTTGTGGATGGGTAAGCATCGGCAATTGGAGCGAAGGATGGTGTTGCAGATGGATCCAGAAGGCCTTAATCAGCATAAATCATATGAAGGAAAGAATCAAGCAGCCCACTCTGTTGGTACGCCAACGGGATGCTCCTCTCAGAATAGCAAATCAGTGTCATGGGACGGGCCACTAGTGAGTCTTAGGGGCCTGTTGGGACGCGCACCCTAATGGTCCCTAAAATGGATAACTCTACGGGTATTGACTCAAAATAGTCTTAGGGGTATCGGGGTTGAGTCAAAGTCTTTTGTTGTAATAAACCCATGGTTTAATTCTAGGGTTTAGGGTTTGGGGTGCCCATGGTTTAAGACCATGGTTTTGTAAAAATGCGCACTATAAATAAGCGCTTGTGTAATGAAGAGAGGTTAGGTTTTATGATGTAAAAAGGATTAAGGCGAAGCTAAGGCTGATTTTGTAAGGAAAGGTTAAGTCCCAGCTGTGTGCGTGGACGACCTCTGCAGCTGTGTGCGCAGAGGGTTTTTGTAAGAAGATTGAGGAAAGATAAGCAGCTGTGTGCGTAGAGGCCTGCTGCTATGTGCACGGCTTTTAAGGACTGAAGGGATCTGCAGCTGAGTGCGCAGATCAAAACTATGGTTTTGAAGCAAGTTGAATAAAACACAGTTTTGTGGACGTAGCCCCTACACTGGGGGTGAACCACGTTATATCTGGTGTTGTGGTTTCTTGTGTTGTTTTTATTTCTGTTGTCTTTGATGCATTAATAACTATATACATGTGATAAATTAGATCACTACTAATAACAAGCTTCGCTGTGAATTCCCTGTAGTGGGTTAAGCAAGTCACGACTATTTATCTATCTGCGAAGTTGTATATGAATGAATGGTAAAGCTTCGTAATTATTGATTAATAAGGTTATTAAAGGCTAAGGTACAGTAATACCCCTCTCTGCTTGCAGAAACCTGATTCTGCGGCACCCCATAGCTGTTTCGGGTGAGACTGCAACCTGCGCACAGGTTGTTGCCGAAAGGGACAACACTGTGGGTCTTTTGTTGGTGCGACACAAAAGGATTAAACTCAGGTCTACCCTATTGCCCAACAATACCTGCCTAATCACAATGAAACCAAAAAATGAGATAAAAAAGCACCAGAATATGATTTACTATCCTATGTCAATGACTAAGGAATCTGACAATAAAACACATAGCAATAACACAACAAAACACATAGCAATAACACAACATACTTTGTGGGAAAGGAACCAATTTTTCATTAAATAATAAAGAAGAAGTTTACAACCTATGCCTTAGTGTTGATGTGCTCCTTTACGAGACCAATGTCTCACCCCCAAAACCTCCAAGCTTGCTCTTCTATGCTCACCCTACTGATCTAGGCTAGAATGTTAGTGTAACAACATAACTTTGCTCTCTCCTCAACAATGGAGTATGATCCTTCTTTTATAGGCTTTAGATGGATAGAGATAGTTGAGAATTTGGTGGTTGAAGTGGATAGGAGATCCTTTAAGTCTATATCTCGAGTCCAAGTGGCCCAAGTGAATAGGGATAAGGGTACCACAAAGGTTTTCTTCTAGAAGCTTCGTGAAACCTCTCTTTTTTCACTTTTTACCAAGGGCACTGCTTCTCCCCCTTTATGATAGAGCGGTGATAGGGAAGAACCGTGCCTCTAACATAGAGTAAAGGTGGTTCCACCACTTACCTTCAATGGATGACATATGGTGCTGAAGAAGGTAACTCTCTTGAAGTAAAAGGTAGGAGCAGTGCTAGGTTTTTATATGCAGGATTGATGTCTAGACAGATGTTTTCACCTCATGACTTGGGATTGAGGGAAAGTACTGAAGTTTGGGATCTCATCACATGCTAATGATGAGATTTAGGTGTAATGAAAACACACACTTGAGAGGGGTCAAGTGGATTTTGTATTTTCGTCATCATAAGAAAACTTGTCATAAGTTGTCTAGATGTTGTGAACGCTTCCGTGAGTGAGCCGTAAGGTTGTCCAAGTAGACCAGTATGATGTGGATGAGGTCATGGAAGTAGAAAGTCATGGCTTGCTAAAACGTGGCTCCAACATTTTTTAGGAAAAATGGAATGACTCTATATGAAAACGGGCCTTAGGGGGTTGTGAAAGCAGTCTTGTATTGGTCTTCTTTCCAGATTTGAATTTGGTTATATCCAGAGAAACCATCCATGAAGGAAAAGACTTCATGGCCAGTGCAGGAATCAATGATTTGGTCAATAAACGGACTACGGAAGTTTCCTTTGGAACATGCCAAATTCAAGTCACGAAAATCAGTACAAACATGGATGGTACCTTGTTTTTTCTTCATAGGAACATGATTAGAAACCCAAGTGTTATATGCGATGGGGTATATGAAACTTGTTGTGTGTAGTTTCTCAATTTCGGATTTGACCACAACATCCTTTAAAGGGTGAATTGATCTTTTCTTCTGATGAACAAGTGCCACATCAGGCCATGTGTCTATATGATGTTCGACAACAGATGGATCCAAACCAAGCATCTCGGTATAGGACCAGCAAAGATATCACAGAATTCCTGAAAAGTGATTTGTAGGAAGGGAATTCTTTAGGGGAGCATGATGCTCCGAGTGTGATCTCTTCAACAACCTTAGGGTTGGTTAATATATTGAATTTAATAGTGGGAAAAATGTTTACCATGTTTCCCTGTTTAAAGGTTTTGAGAGCCCGAATGGGTTATTTGAATCAATCCACCTTACCATGGATGAAGTCCTTGGATTCAACTGAATATTGATATGATGTTGACAAAGGTCCCTTGGTGATAAACAATGAGCATTGGTGCATATCATCCCAAGGGTATTCAGGAGCTGACAGAGCTTCAACAATCTCCTCATCGTTTATGAAAAAATGGTTGGATAGATCAGAGGGATCATCTATGGTTGTGAAGATGGAAGGGTTGGCATAGCTAGAAACCATGTATATGGTGGTGGTGTTTGAGGAGGAAGTCGGAGGGTGAATTTCCTCAATGAGAGTAATTTTGAACTCACGAGAGTGTTTTTGAAGGTGGTGAAAAACATACTGATACTCGGCCAAGTCTAGGAAATGGTGAGAATAATTACTTTGGTTCTCTTATCACTATCCTTCTTTGGAGGAGGTGCGGCTGGTATAGGAACAAAGTGCATTTTTGGTGGGACAGGAGGAGGGAATGATGCTGTATCAATAGGTTGGATGAGAGTCAACACAACCTAGGGCATCAAAGATGGGGTAGGTGGTTCAAGGTACCACACAAGAATTCCCAATGTAAAATTAGGTAAATTTAAAGTAGTCATGATGGGATTACTCACAATGTTGGACAGTGGGAATAGGAGGGGAGTCGTATGGATCAAGAATGAGCCCCAATAATTCCTGGGTGACTGATTTTGTGTTCTAGTCGAAATGGTAATATATGAGATAGTACATAAATCCATTATGTAAGTCATCATAGGGGGAGGTGGTAAAGATGGGAAGATGGCCATCTGTAGAAGGAGCAAGTCGACGAAGTCGACTTGAACAAATATTGACTTAGTCGATTAGCCGACTAAGTCGATGGGCTGACTTAGTCGATCAGCCGACTAAGTCGGTCGGCCGACTAAACTAAAATATAAGTCGACCTAACTAATAGTCGTGTCGGTTCACCGAACCGACAGGTAGTTATTTTGTAACTATTTGTAACTTGTATATATTAGGCTGTTGAGCCAAGCAAGAACTAAGTTCAGTTCTCTGCCTTGTATGAACTCATTGTAATAATATAATCTATTTTTCCTATCTGTTCTTGTCTCTTGTCTCTGCTTTACTTTATATATGTTTTAGTATGTATTATTGGTAACCTTATGTGATCTGTGAGATTACAACATTTGTTCCATTGCCGGTAGTACATGACTGGAATATATACCCACATATGATACCAGAGCAGGAGATAAAGGACTGGTGGGATCATAAAGTTGCGAACTACTTGCAAAATTACGCACGACGAAACAGATTAACAGTCACGGAAGCCAAGGCAATATTTTTCCTCGAAACGCATGAGAAGTTTATCGAATCAGTGCCACAACTGTTGAAGCAGCTATTGGATGAGAAAGCCAGACATGACTAAAGAACAACAGTTTCTAGATAAACTATTTCGAGGGGGACGAACAAATCTGTCGGAGTGGTTTGAGAAAATCGTTGACGACATCTGCGAAGAGCAAGCAATCGAAGACTGAACGTCAGTGGAAACTGTAAAAGCTAAATTCTACACAGAGTTCACTGAACAATTCTTGTGTACCTTGCCGACCTTGCTGTTCAAGTTCTTGATCGAAAAAGAAGCAGGCCACATTATCGAACCTCGACCACCACTATGTGAACCGCCACCGAATACTAACTGGGCGGAGAAATAGAGGAAGTAGGAGAAATTTATTGCAGAAAGGGGGTGGGAATACTTCCTGAGCAAATAGATAGAACTATCCAAGATTTCTAAAAGCATCGGGAAGGCTATGGGGGGGTAGCTGGTCGTGTGTCGGAGATAGAGCATAGTGGATCCTAGTCGACCAGAATCCAGTATTAAGCCAGTAATGAAAAGTAGACCGAAGGGGACCCGAAGGACTAGTACTGTATGAAAGTATGTCGGACATTAAGAAAATCAAAAGGGACAAACGACAGCAAAGAAGGGAATCTAGACGTGAAAGAGCCACAGGGCTGCATCAAGGAAAAAACCCTAGGGAGACCGACCGTGATGAGATTCCGCCAGAGTCGGGTCATGACCGACACGGAGAGGGCGTAGACGAAGAGACGGCCCCTAAGGATGAATAAGTGTGGATAGAGCAGCAAGAAGCTCTCCAAATAATGGTTCCTGAAGAAATAACCCTATCCCCAGCAAATCCGCATACCAGAATATAGACTATTGTCGAAGACGACCTCCGACTACGAGCTGGTGACGTCACTATCTCGAGTCTACTAGGTGATGAACCATACTCGAGACGACATCTTATCATACACCGACCAGTCGAAGGGAACTAGGTGACCTTTCAAACGGCACCATCCTTTCGGAGTATCCACTTTCTCTTACCGACACATGAAGGAGCACCCCCCCCACCACATACAACTCTAGAAGAAATCAAAGAAGCAGAACTGTGCACACCAATTTGTAGTGGACCATCGATAGTACAAATCCACAACAACCCACTATTCATCAACGAAGTATCAACCACCGACGAAAACACCAGTTCCATCGACCTAAAGTCCGTAGGAACGCCGACATCAACAACCCCACCACTTTCACCACCACCCACACCTCCAACACCGCCAACTTCTAAGAGCAATGATATTGATTCAGACATGGGTCACGGATATGCTCACATTCCTCTCTATGAGGGGGATGAAGACCCGAGATGACACTGGTTCGTCTGCGAGTCGGCCTGGGAAGCAAACCGGGTAACAGATGAAGACAGACAGATGGCTCAGTTCGCTGGAGCCTTAAGGAAAAGGGATTTAACATGGTACATGACCTTTTTGGAAAGGCAGCCCAGAGCCATGAAAGATGAGATAAAATCATAGTTCTTATCCTTTTTCAAAACCCTAGATGTTAAGCACCTGGCAGCCAAAACGCTTAAAACAACACAACAGAAGCCAGGGGAGACAGTCCGCGACTATGACAAACGCTGGAAGGATCTATTGAGCCAATTAGATTATGTTATTGATGAACAATTACTAATTCAATGGTTCCTTGTAGGACTATCACAGAAATTTCGTTGACATATCAGTCTGGAAACATTCAAGACATATGAGGATGCGCTCACTAAATCTCTGCAGGTCGAGATGGATGAAGATATACCTGCATATCTGACAGACCACCGATTAGAGGAACAGCTAGAAAATGTGCAGAAGTCTTTAAAAGAACTAACCCTCAAAAATCAAGAAATCTGGTGTACCAACTGCTCAACGGCTGGCCATTCAAAAGATAATTGTCGACAGCAGTATAGCCGACAAGACATCCGTTTCGTGCAAACAAAAGCGTTTTGCGACATTTGCTAGGAACATGAAGATCATTCTATGAAAGATTGTCCGTATAACATGAAGAATGGAAAGGCTTCCTGGTGTGCCATCTGTGAGACAACGAGTCACAACACGGCCGACTGTCAACTAAACCTGAAAAACAGACATAACTATTAGGCGGTATACCAAACGAACGCAGTAGCGCAAAACAATGAGCAAAACAATACAAACAACTAGAACGGACAAAGAACTGATGGCCAATGATATGAACGCCGATACGACAATCGACGACAAGGGTTTGGATGAAGAGGTCGATTTGTGGGGATTCGCGACATACGAACTCATCGACCCACCCATTGCTTCATTTGCTACAAAGAGGGGCACCTATGCGCAGAATGTCCGTACAACGACAGAACTGACCTTAAATTCTGTACACATTGTGGAGTAGGCGATCACTCCTTGGAGGATTGTTCTACTATGTTAGAAAAAATCAATAATAAAAAGAATGTTAATGTCTTGTCTTGTGTCCAGAAGCATGATATAATACCCACTAAAAATTTACAAGTTGTCACTCGACAAGGCATAAAAACAGGGCCTGATAACCCTCAAATAAGCAAAATTAAAAATACAAACACATATCCTGACCCTAGCACAGAAAGACAAACATATCAAGAAGCCACACACATATTCCACGATATTGCACGACATGAAAACCTAGTTAACAGTCGACCCGACACAGTACATCAATTAATCCAGCTAGCTCAATCAGACAAATCAGTCGCTCAATTCATCGACTTATTGCACACACTAAAAAGTACTAACCTTGAAAAACAAACTAAGAACATTTGCAGCCTAAATAAAAAAGACAAAAACGATGTCGACCCTCTAGTCGACCTGGAAATCGAAGGTTTCCACATTCGACAAGTGGTGCTCGATTTGGGGTTTCAGGTAAATATCATGACCAGGGATACATGGGAAAAGATGGGAAGACCTCGACTCTATTTGTCAGGAATTTACCTAAAACTCACCGACCAAGGCCTCATTGAACCCATTGGAGTTTGGAAAAATGTCGACACGACCATCAAAGGAATATCGACTAAGGTTGACCCCAAGGTCGACCGACAAGGGCTAGGAAGGAGCTAGCTCCTTCTTTTGGGTCAATAATTTCGAAATCAAAGATGAAAGCATCTATCTCTTTAGACAAAGAACGAATTAAGCTCAAAGGAAATGGCCAAAAGGTCATCGTACCTATTCATCCATCCCAAGGACAACCTTGGATTGAACCGATCAATGAGGAAGTCGATGTCCGACAACTTTACCAGATCCACAATAACACTGACTATACTGAACCAAACGCCCATGGGGAGCTTTACTTAGGTAATCCAGACTCAGTTGGCTATAATTCAGATGCTGAACTATATGACTGGGAAATAGAAAACTACGAAACACAAGCAAGAGGGTGCTGGACTATACAAACAGTACAGAAAAAACCCACCCGATAGTGCTTCATCGTATCAATTATCCCTAAAATTTTTGAAAAGAAACTAAGGGAACACCCTACCTTACAACCAACGAAATTAAACACTACCCAACTACCCCGGTATAAGGAGAGGGAATCCCCAGTCATGCATGTCGAACAAGTATCTAAAAATATTGGAGAACATGGTAGACTTCAAACCTTAGTAGAAACATTTACAGGTCAAGCAGCTAGATGGTGGGATACCCATCAGTCAAAACTACAGACTTGGACAACTACTTCAACCTTCTTTGTCGAACAGTTTGGAGGGAAAAATTTAACATAGGAAGCCCAAATCCCTATCTTTACCCAAGGCCAAAACCCAGAAGATCACATTAGGACTTGTGAAAAGGAGTGGAGAAGACTTGGCTATAAAGACGAGCAAGCCTAGCCCCATTTGTTTTCTTCAACCTTAGACGGCTTACCCAACAAATGGTATAAGATGGAGGAAGCTAGAGGAGAAACCTTCTTTTGGCAAGAATTAAGAGAAAACTTTATCAAGGACTTCCAGTTCCTACCCCAAAATGAAACACTGGCCAAAACAGCCCAACAAATCAAACATTTTCTCCAACCGACCGTAAATCAACCCTCCCAGACCCACCGACAGGTTAAGGACTGTAATAACATACAAACTGCATCCAGACCACAGTCGACCCGCTTGCACTTAGAAAATGAACACACCACAGGCAAGAGCTTCAGATGGAACCCTGACCACATTGAAACTAACAAACCTATCCATTCAATCTTGAAAGTCAATACCACAGACAAACCCAACCTTGACAGAATGACTACAGCCGACTTTCTTGCTACATTTTCACAGTTCAAAGAAGGAAGTCAGCCGATCAATGAAGCTAAAGCTCCAGAGTGGCTGGATGCTAAAGTGAAAACTAAGGAGGCAACATTTCAAATGATGACCGTCCAAAAATAGCTAAGATTGGTGACTACTGGAATGCACACCAAACCACTGAAATCATAAACTTACTTAGAGAATTCCAAGATGTCTTTGCAAGGGACTACAAAGACTTAAAAGGGTTAGTACAGGAAATGGGAGAAATGAAAATAGATACTAAACCTAATGTCCGACCTGTCAAGAAATGACCTTATAAACTAGCTCATAAGTATAAGGAGATAGTTAAGAAGGAAATAGACAACATGTTAGCAGCAAATATCATTTACCCCATCAACTAGTCGAAATGGGAAAGTCCCATGGTCGTACAGCCTAAGAAACATGACCCGACGAAATTAAGAATTTGTGTTGACTTTAGAGAACCTAACAAAGTCACACTAACAGATCCATTCCCAACCCCCTATGCTGATGAAATCTTGAATCAAGTGGCAGGCCATGAATGCTACTCATTCACAGATGGATTTTCAGGATATAACCAAGTACCCATAGCAAAAGAAGATCAAAATAAGACAACATTTGTCTGTGAATTTGGTTCCTTTTCTTACAGAGTTATGCCTTTTGGGCTAAAGAATGCACCTGTAGTATTTTCCTGAATTGTTGTTAAAACTTTCCAGGAATACATCTATAAAACCATGGCAGTCTATTTCGATGATTGGACTATATACTCCACCCTAAAAGATCACTGCACATGGCTCCGACTTATGCTGGAGAGATGTCGACAGATACAACTCTCCCTGAACATTAAGAAATGTATCTTTATGACTCCCATAGGCATCCTCTTAGGGCATATTGTTTGTAAAGACGGTATTAAGGTCAACTTTGCCAAAATTAAAATCATCCTCGACTTGAAACCCCCAGTAAACCCTAAACAAGTTTGGGTGTTACTTGGACATACAGGGTATTATAGGAAGTTTATCAGACACTACTCAGACATGACCTACCATCTAGAAGAGCTACTAAAATAAGATCAAGAATTTAAATGGACCGAAGAATGCCAGATCTCCTTCGACAAACTGAAGAGAAAACTGGTCGAAGCCCCCATACTTAAATTCCCCAATTGGTCGACCAAATTCCATGTGCATATTGATGCATCAGGAATAGCAATTGGAGCAATCCTAACTCAACCAGGGGCTGATGGGATGGATTACCCTATAGTTTACAGCAGTCGAAAACTCAATAAGGCCAAGAGGAACTATTCGACCACTGAAAGAGAAGCCCTAGGTATGGTCCTTGCCCTTCAAAATTATCGACATTACCTTTTAGCCAACCCCTTCATATTTTACACCGACCATCAATCTTTCAAGTATCTTGTTAATAAACCCCTTCATCATGGAATAATTTGTCGATGGTTACTTGTTTTTCAAGAATTCGAGTTCGAAGTTGTGGTCCGACCAGGAAAGCTCAATGTTGGTCCCGACCACCTATCTCGCATAGTCACAGGAGAGGAACCGACTGGAGTCGACGACGACTTGCCGGATGCACATCTATTTCGTATAGAAGCAGTACCAGAAAAACTTGAAGAAATAGCATAGTTCTTAGAGACAGGTCAGGCACCAGAAGGTCTGAAGACCAAGAAAAAACAAATCCTAGCTATGAAGGTTGCCCCTTACAGCCTCATCAATGGATTTCTATACAAAATGGGGTTAGACAACATTCTTAGAAGGTGTGTACTCAAACATGAGTGAGATCAAATCATGCATGAAGCACACTATGGACCTGCAGGAGGACATTTCCAAGCAGACACAACTGCAAAGAAAATCCAACAGTCTGGATTATGGTGGCCGACACTCCACAGAGATTGCAAAAACTTTGTTAGTCAATGTGACAAATGCCAACAAATTGGTAGACCACTGTCGAGCATATAAATTCCCTTGATATCTATAAACCCTAGTCTGACATTCGAAATTGGGGCTATAGACTTCATAGGACCATTCCCTATCCCAGTCAGACGATCAGGTGCAAGATATATTATCACTACAGTGGAATATGTCACTAAATGGGAAGAAGCTGAACCTGTCGATGCATGTTCAAGTGAGGTAGCTGCAAAGTTTATCTATGAAAACATCATTACTCGATTTGGATGCCCACTCACACTGACCAGAGACCAAGAATCACACTTTATCAATAAAACCATCAAACATTTGACCGACCAGTTCCACATCGACCATCGACGAAGTACAGCATATCACCCTCAGTCAAATGGTGCGATTGAAGCTTTCAACAAAACATTGACAAAAGGGTTAACCAAAATATGCAATACCGACAAGGACGACTGGGATGAGAAAATCCCTGCAGTCCTCTGGGCATACAGAACAGCGTAAAAATGGTCGACCGACCAAACTCCCTTTCGACTAGTTTATGGACAAGAAGCAGTCATACCCCTACATTTCCGACAGCAGACACCTATTGTAGCCCAACTACTACATGTCGACGTCGAACATGCAAGACAAGGTCGACTATTTCAACTTAGAAAACTCGAAGAACATAGACTCATGGCTATACAACACCAGGAAATTCAAAAACAATAGCAGAAAGCATGGCACTACCATAATATCAAGAACAAAAACCTGTCGGTCGGTGACCTTGCTTTACTCTATAATAGTCGAGTCAAAGGAAAACCAAAGAAACTGCATACATAATGGATGGGACCTTACATTGTCGAAGAAATACACCCCAATGGTTCAGTCCGAATAAAAACCTTATAGGGCCTAGTATTTCGGAAGCTCGTTAATGGAGCCCGACTTAAACGTTAAAAAAAAAAAAATCATATAACGACCGTAACTGTCAACCAAAACCAATAAAAAGCTAGAAAAATTCCCAAAAACAAAAACAATACACTAAGACACAACCATGATGCCAGCAACTCACTACCTCGACCATTGACATCACCACCATCGACCATCTTCATCGACCAGTCAGGCTGACCATTTTCACCACCGACACCGACTGTCGACCTCGAATGTCCCATCTCGCATTGATGGCCTCGAGCACTGAAATAGATCCTCCATTAAATTGCACTCGAGTATTGCAGTTGGACTGTCAAGTCCGCCATTAATACACCCAATTCGACACTCAAGCACACCCACGCCTATAAATAATGGACAGTCGAAGGTTCATTCACCACATCATTCACCCACAGAGCATCTGCAATCTCAGTCGACCAAAGACCAAGAACCCTATCAAAACCCCAACCAGTTCGACACAATGGCACCCAAACTCACCAGAGTCATGGCTAAGGCAAAGGAACTGCAAGCAGAGGACATCCCCTTGATCAGATGCTTAAAGAACATCCAAAACGCAAAGGTACAAGAGGGTGCATTCCAGAAACTCTAGACAGAGATCCAAGACTGGGCCTTTGTCGACAATAGAATGACCCAGGCCACTGAGAAAATTCGGAAGAGCACCATATTCCAATACCCTAACGCACCACTGATGGCAAGCTTCGGTGGGATGAAGGAAGCAGCTGTTAAATTCATAATTAGTCAGTACCATAATGGTCGATTCTACTTCGACCAGCCGATTGACATCACTGGGGATGTTATCTCCAAACTGACGGGTCTGTCCAACCAAGGAAACCCGGTCCCTATTGGCATCAAAGAGGGGCTCGTCCAAGAACTCATGGGCACACCCACTGTAAAAAACTCGAAGGGACTGATGATAGGTCAGATTGCCACAAGAACGCCACAAATTGTGGCTAAAATCATAGCAGTCACCCTTACTCTGGCTGGTCGGAGCAGCGACCTTAAGCTGGAGATGCTGGAGGCTGTCAACACGATCGCGACCGACAGTAGAGTCTACAAATGGGGAGACTATGTCGCCGACATGGTCAAAACCATCTGTGAATGCTGCCAAGAGATGGGAGGTATTATCAAATTCCCCTCTCTCATCTTGTGGATAGTCATGTATCATTTTTGTCTGGAAGGTAGTCCAGTCTTCCGGGAACCGACCAAGTTCCAAATGCACCGGTTTAAACCTTTTTCACAAAAAGAAACCTTGCATGAGATGGCACAGGGGAAAGTCTTCCTGGATACTTGGTTTCAACAGTTGAAGGTTCACACGACGAGGTGAAGGGTGGCCCAGAACATCCGATGAAACCTCCCTGCCGAATCTCACATACAGTTAGAACTTGACCATACATCAATATGGTACATGCAAGGACAGGACCCCAAAGCATAGGCCCTCGAATACTACCCGACGGTCAACCAGATCTTCAGAGAATTGACCCGACAAGCAAAAACAAAGATACAAGTTCCGGAGGCTGCCAAACAGGTCTACTTCTTCATCGTCGAACCGCTCACAGACCAGGAGAAGGAGGAGGACTACGAGCTTAATCTATATATCTGCACATTTGTGTCGGAGGATACCCTGACCGTGCCCACTAGTCGGGTACACCTAATAGTCAAACCTCCGACTGCACAGGTAGTCGACCCCCAGCCGACAGAACAACAAATACCAACGGTACAACCACAGCCAACAGTGCAACAGACAACCCCTCCGACCCCAACAACCATCGACCCCACTCAAGTACCAATAGCTGAAGTCGAAGCCGACGACCCCGAGTATGCTTTATCCAAAAGCATCATTAAGAAGCTGGCTAAGGAGATAGTTGTCGCCAGGAAAACCATCAAAACCCAAAAAATACAACAAGGTAAGGGTAAGCGCAAGCTTATTCTGGCTGACTCATCCGACGACGAGGAGGAACTAGCAGCTGTGGCCGTCGACATTGTCGAAGATGCCCGTGCCAATAAAGTCTCAGTTGAAGCCCAGTTTCAATGATATATCGAAGCAGGAGCCTCGGAGGGTCGGCCAAAGAAAGCAAAAACAATGCCGACACTGGAAGATGTGGTCGACCTTGTGTCGACCCCTCCTCCCCCATCCCTGACAACAATAGTCGAGGAGCAAGCACCAGTACAGCAGGCAGACATTTCTCTTGATGCATATCAAAGAGCAATCCCAAAAATAATCAGAGCCAGAGTCGACAAGGATGCTGAGCTTAAAGCCTTCTTTGCAACGCTACCTACACTGTTCTAGTTGGCACAGAAGATCCAAACAAAAGCTCCTCTCTATGTAGGTAAAAATCCCTATGCAACTGAGATGACGACATTCACACGAGATGAACAAGGTGACGTGATAGGAGCATCACAGTCTATCATGGAGCCACTCGGCCCCGATGACCTACCATCTACACCGCCGAAAGATGATATCTCTTCCGACCAAAGCTCACAACACACCCCAGTCAAACCCTCAACCCCTGTCCATACCCCCACTCCATCACCAACACTTCCATCATCAAAACCTCCATCACCCCCACCACCACCGTCGAAAACCCCACCACCAGAATCACATCCAGACCCTTCACGACCACCATCATCTTCACAGCCGGAAGTGGTCATATCACCTCCTCAAACAGAAAAGCCCCCGACCTCCATACCACCTAACCAACCAAAACAACCCTTGACCTCCATTCCACCAACCACAGACCCAACCTCAGCTGCTCCAGATACCCAAGAACAACAGACAGACAAACAAAAGAAAAAGAAAGAGCATCACAGAACATCCGGCCTCCGGATTAGCCTAAGGGATGCAAGTTCCTTGGACGACATAGAGGTCGGCCAACTCCTTAAAACTCTAGCTAAATAGTCAAAGAAGAGGACGATCAGAAGAAGTAAGGAGCTCAGAGACAAGGATGCAGAACAGGTCGAGTTTCTCGGCAAATGCAGGGCTCTTGCACAATTTGTCATTCCCAGACCTGTCGAAGTCGACACAGATCGACCTCTTGAAAGGGCGTACCAGCTTTTTGAGAACATGGTGTCGACCGTACAGGCTCATCTTCAAGAGACTAAGGCAGAACAGAAGGAGGAGACAGCCCGACTACTCCTGGCCTAGCACACTGCATTCTCAGAGGCATACAAAGTTTTACAAGATCATATGGAAGAATCCATTGTCACCGAGGAAGTCTTAAGGGACTGGCCAACTCACTATGGCCAGGTCTATCAACAGACATGACAGGCATGACAAGGCATTCAGGCCTTGGAAGGACGAAAGTCGACAGAGGCAAAACTGAGGTAGACAATTGAAGACCGGCTTGTGATGGAGACAAACAAATTGCAGAAGCTCGAACAAGAGGCTCATCAATGGGTTCAACAGGCCCTTCCTAACTTAGAGAAAGTTGACATCATCTGCCCACAGATGAAATGAATCATCAATGCTGCAGAAGAGAAAAACCAACTGTTGGGACCCAACATGGAGAATATTGAAGAAATGTCCATGTCTGAAAAGATGTTGATTCTTTCAAGTCCTACTACTTTAACAATCAATATCTAGAAGGCACTGCAGAGTTGTACTGACTTTCAGCATCATCTTGCCATCACAGCTCCAGCTATCGTCGAAGTATGCGTCCAGAGGAGACCAACTATCCGTCTGCACAGTCCACAACAAGACCAAGCTTGATTGATTCAACCAAAGATCAATTTTTTTGTACATCCCTATTTCTTCGGGACTAAGAAACTTTTTGTTTGTGGGGGAGATGTAGAAGGAGCAAGTCGATGAAGTCGACTTGAACGAATACCGACTTAGTCGATCAGCCGACTAAGTCGGTCGGCCGACTAAACTAAAAGATTAGTCGACCTAACTAATAGTCGTGTCGGTTCACCGAACCGACAGGTAGTTATTTTGTAAATGTTTGTAACTTGTATATATTAGGCTGTTGAGCCAAGCAAGAACTAAGTTCAGTTCTCTGCCTTGTATGAACTCATTGTAATAATATAATCTGTTTTTCCTATATGTTCTTATCTCTTGTCTCTGCTTTACTTTATATATGTTTTAGTATGTATTATTGGTAACCTTATGTGATCTGTGAGATTACAACACCATCATAGGTGGTTTGGAAAACAATCCTGGGCCCACATCATATAAGCAAGGGATGGACACACTATCGATGGAAATATCAATGGTAGGGATGATGTGTTCTAGTGTGGCTAGCCCTTGTGGATCGTAGTAAGTCAACTGGTCAACCATCACAATATTTCCATCATGAGGAAACATCATGAGTTAGAAGACAGTGGATCCACAACTCTCTTGGCATACATGCATCTACGCCCGAGAAGGAGGTTATAATAAATCTGGGTGTTAATAACCATGATGTCAATCAAAACTATTTTACTGGCTAATGAAATAGAACATTTGGAATAATTCCATGGGCCTTTGTAGAGAGATAATCATAAGCGCGGAGGGTGGCAGTGGACGGTTGGAGGGTAGGGGACCTGCGTTTCTAGAAAACTAAATTTGACATAACACAGGTGGATTCCCCTTCATCTGTTATGTTTTCATATGCTAGACTAGATTCCAATAGTATTCAATTCAAAATCACAGCAGCATATCAAGAAGCACTAATAGAAACACAATCACAATATAGACACAACATTTATCCTGGGAAACCCTCAAGGGGAAGAAAACCCAACAAAAACTTCCTCTGTATAAGATGTATAAAATAAAACCTCAAAAATAGTTGTTCTCCTCCTTCTATTTAGTGTCAACACTCTTTCTCCCATGCACTACACAAGTGAGTGAGTATGTTGTTCAAATGAGAACCTAGCTTGTCTATTTATACTAATTGTAAATTGACATTGTGCACTAGACAAGTCAGCCACAATAAACTGTCTGTGCCGACTTCTCATAGGAATACTCAAAATAGTATATTATATTATTAATTGGGGTACTAAAGACCCGACACAAGAGGAGGATTTACCTCATGACTCTATGATGACCAAATACAATAGTAACACCCCTCCAGAGGAATAATAACATCTCCCTTGGGTTACATCAGTAAAATACATTTAGAATATCCTTTGAAGTTACAATATTTCAACACTCCCCCTTAATGAGAAGGTTATTCTATAGAAAACATCATCATAGACTATAGGATACTAGAAAGACAATTACAATAGTACATTGAGGAGATACATATATATATCACAGGAAGTTTTTTTCACTATTAGTAACTTGGAACAGTTACTCTTCGTCTTCTACATCACATGATCACTTGATCCTTTCTTTGCAACAAAGCATCATTCTTTCAATCCTTCGTAGCAGGACTTCGATCTTCTGATCCTTTATAGTAGTACTTTGATATTCTGATTCTTTGCAGTAACACTTTGATCCTCTTGATCCTTTACACTAGCTCTTCGATCTTCTCGATCCTTTGCAGCGGAACTTTGATATCTCAATCCTTTGCATTAGCACTTCAATCTTCTCAATCCTTTGTACCAACACTTATATCTTCTCGATCCTTTGTAGCAGTGCTTTGATCCTTTCAATAATTTTTCATTTGTACTTCGATCTACTTGATCCTTTGCCACCACGCTACCTGTAGTACACATGATCGATTTACGAGATGATCAATCATGATCACTTTAGGACATAAGTCTAATGAGAATACAATCCTCCATTAGAATGATCCATGAAATTGCTCAACTGAATCGTCTACAAGTAAATGTAGATCTTGATCGCACCCAGTGTCAGACCTATTGTTTATGAGGACTCATCGTAGCCCATCCATACCACATAGGTAAGTACCACTCACAAGTGAGTGTTATACTATGGTATCTACACTCATGTGTAGGTATACTCTACCAAGTAAGAGTATTGTCTACATATTATATCTTGACTGCATGCAATAGGTCAGCCCATAATTCGTGAGGACTCATCATAGAGAATCCATACCACACAGGTTAGGACCACTCCCAAGCGATTGTTTCTTCTATGGCATCTACACTCACATGTAGGTATACTCTACTATGTAAGAGTATTTTATGCAGAGAATATCTCAACCACATGCAATATGTTGGCCCATCGTTCGTGAGGACTCATCATAGACAATCCATACCACACATGTTAGGACCACTCTCAAGTGAGTGTTTCTTCTATGGCATCTATACTCACGTGTATGTATACTCAACTGAGTAAGAGTATTATCTACAGAGAAAATAACCACCACATGCAATATGTCACCCAATCGTCCATGAGGACTCATCATAAAGAAGCACTCCTAAGAGAGTTTTTATTCTATAGCATCTACATATGAATGTAGTCATACTCTCCATACAAGAGTATCATTTGCAGGGCCATCCTCAACTAGTAAGGACCACTCTCATGAACAAAGTTTTATACTTGCTATCCTCAAGAGAGGATACTATCATCCACAAACAAATTTTAGACCATCATCAATGTAATCCATCATCGATGTCAGTCTCAGAAAGATTCCTTCTGGGCTCTGCCACACTTCTAGCCCTAGGAAATAATGCATCAATCCAAGATTTTTCATCTTGAGTTCTTCAACTAGCTTCTTATTGCAATCCTTGATTTGTTTCTCATTTCTAGATAGAAATAGATCATCTACATACAATAATACTATGACTGGTTCATCATCCATAATATTCATATAAATATTAGGATCACTTTTACTCTTGGTAAAGTCCATGCTTTTCAGGAAGCTATCTATTATGCCATTCCAACCTCTGGGAGCTTGTTTCAGTCCATACAGAGCCTTTTTCAACTTCCATACCTGAGTTGCTATGTCTTTGACTTCAAATCCTTATGGTTTTTTGATGTAAACCTCTTCCTCGATCACACCATTAAGGAAGGATGTCTCTACATCCATTTGGTGCAACTCTCATTTCATCATGGAGGCAAGTGCCATGATAGTTCTAATGGAAGTGTACCTTGCTACTAGAGAAAATGTCTCTTCATAACCGATTCCTTCTTTCTAAGAGAATACTCTAGCCACAAATCTTGCTTTGTACTTTTCAATACTTCCATCTACAACATGTTTTATCTTGTAGATACATTTACAAGAAACTACACTCTTATTTTTATGGTTTGGGAACTATATTCCAAACATCATTCTTCATGATCAACTAGTATTCTTCCATCATTGGCACAACCAATTATTTCTTCTATGCAGATTCCTTATAACTGTTGGGTTCTTGGTCTACGAGATCACACATCAAAGCTACATAACTAGAATATGGCTTTTATCTCTTCTTGGTTCTTGTGGATCCTTCTTGTGCTCCATATCTTTCTGCTTCTTGTATGATTTCTCTTACCTAAGCAGGTTTTCTCCTTTGAGCAATATCCATAGTATATATGGGGCTCCTGAGGCTCTATCATGTCATGATCTTTTGATGCTACTATTTTAGGATTTTGTTCATCTTCTATCCTTCTGGGAGGTACGTCTACTTCATGTACTTCTTCAAGTTGACACCTTTTAGATTTCTTAAGAGCTACTTCTTCATTGAAGGTTACATCCCTACTAATATCGATATGATGGAATCCTGAAATGTATATCATTGAAGGCTTTGGAGACTTCACAGTATCCTACAAATATTCCTTTTTTACCAAAAGGATCCAATTTGGTTCTCTTCTCTTTTGGAATATGTACATATACTAGACAACCAAATATCTTGAGGTGGCTTACTTCAGGTTTCTTTCCGGTATACACTTATTTAGGAGTCTTGAATTCAAGAGCAATGTGAGATAATCTATTTTGCACATATACGGTTTTTCTTGCAACTTCATCCCATAGGTGCATAGGGAGGTCTTGGTCATGAATCATGGTCTTCACTGCTTCCATGATAGTTCTATTCTTCCTTTCCACAACACCATTTTGTTGGGGATTATCGGGAGCAGTTAGTTCCCTCTTGATTCATGCCTCCTTACAGAATGCTTCAAATTCCTTTGAAGTGTATTCTCCACCATTATCTGATCTCAGTGTCTTGAATCTCTTTTCTGACTGGTTCTCTTTGAATTCCTTGAATTTCCCAAACACTTCACTTTTATTCTTCAAGAAATGTATCCATGTCTTTCTTGAATAATCATCAATAAATGTGACATAGTATTCATATCCACTTAAGGATATGGAGGGTATAGGACCACATACATTAGAATGAATTAGTTCCAATGTACCTTTAGTCTTTGTGTCACTTTTCAGAATGGGATTCTTGATGTTATTTCCATGTGCAAATCCCTTACAGGTTCCCTCTTGTTCGATCTTCAGATCTAGTAACTCTGTTACCACCTTGATCACATATGGAAATTCTTTGTATTTGATGTGGGAAAGTCTCCTATGCCACAATTCACTTGAGCTGGTAGTCTCATGGATAAGGGTTGTCTCTAGATGTCCTTTGAGCTTCTATAATTCTCCTTCTTCTTCTCCAATGACTACAGCATCTTCAAGTGTCTTACCCTAGGACCACATGAGTACTTGTCCATCTATAAAAGAAACTTTATATCCTTTCTTGTTTGGAGCTGAGATGGAAAGTAGGTTCTTTTTCAAACTAGGTACATACAATACTTCCATCATCTTCATGGAGGTCCCATATTCAAGCTTGTAGCTTGATTCACCAATACCTTTGATGGGATATTGATAGTCATCTCCCAAAGATACCTTTTGGGGAAGAGTCCTTCTCTTTAAGATTTGACATGGTTTTCTTATTTCCTTTTATGTGCTTAGAGGCACCAATATCAATAAGCCATTTATCTTTTCCAAGTGTTACAGACCCAGAGAGTGCAAAGAATAACACATATTCTTCTACCTCTTCACCCCTAGTTTTATTTTAAGGTATTTCTCCATTCTCATCTTCAACTAGATGAGCATGATGCATTTTGTTGTTTTTATTTTTCTTCAATGATGGACATTCTCTAGAAGGATGTCCTATCTTATGACAGTTGTAGCATTCATAGTTTGAGTAATCCTTCTTCATTTTATAGATTTCTTCTTTGAATACCTCTGGTTACTCCTTTTGACGTTTGATTGATTCATTTCCTTAGTATGGGTAGATAGAGCCTGATCATCTTCTTTGGGAAGAGCTTCTCTATTGGCTACTCTAGCTTCTTCGTGTACGCAATCTTCCCATACTATGTCAAACATCATAGTTTCTTTTCTAGAACACGGGATTTGAATGAATGAGTCCCAATGTCTAGTGAGACCATTGAGAGCGGTCATAACCAATTCATCCTCATCAGTCGTATCTCCAATAGCACTTAGCTTTTCTTTGATCTAGGAGATCCTTCTAAATTAATATTGAATAGATTCTCCTTTGCTCATATTGGTTCCCTTCAATTGATTTCTTATATTCGTCTTTATGTTGATGTTCTTTCCTTCATACATTCTAGAAAGTGCATCATACATTTGCTTCGGTGTCTTCTTGGATGACACTTGAGTGATCAACTGATCCTTAATGGAATCAACAATGATCCTCATTCCTTTGATTAGGTCTTGTTCATGCTTCTCGTTATCTTTAGCTTCTTCAAGTTCTGCAATCTCATTATTGATGTACTTCTCAAGACCATTCTCTTTCAGAATGAGGCCAATCCTATACTTCCAAGATAGGAAGTTTTCTAGACCTTCCAATTTGTCCTCAAGCTTAGTGCTTGGGGCCATCTTGACCAGTAAGTCACTCCAAAATGAAAATTGTGAAAAATAGAAGTTTGACCTTACCAGTAGATGTGCTTGGAGGAGGTGCGTTGATTGGTCCAACTGCTTTTTGGAGATCCCTAATCTTCAATCCTTGAATCCTACTTGCAAATTTGCACCACTGCAACTTTTCTGGTTCTATTTTGCTGCAGTTTTTTTGGTTCACTTCCAAACTAGGGTTTATATTTCCCGAATATCTAGCCACCCAAATTTTTTTTTCTATGTCTCAATAGATGCGCTCTAGGAGGGAGCGAATTTCTATGCAATCAAAGATTCAATCCTCTAGCTTTTGCAGAAACCGTAATTTCTTCCGAAGAGAGAGGAAGGGATATTTCACCTTGTCAAAGCTTCTTTAATCAGGTTAGATATGATACCATGTTAAGTTTTCATATGCTAGAATAGATTCCAATAGTAGTCAATTCAAAATCATAGCATCATATCAAGAATCACTGATAGAAACACAATCACAAGATATGCACAACATTTATCCTGGGAAACCTGAAGGGGAAGAAAACCCAAGAAAGCTTCCTCTGTATAAGATGTATAAAAGAAAACCTCGAAAATAGTTGTTCTCCTCCTTCTATTCAGTATCTCTCTCTCCCCTATGCACTACACAAGTGAGTGAGTTTGTTGTTCAAATGAGAACCCAACTCCTGTATTTATACAAATTGTCAATTGACATTTTGCACTAGACAAGTTGGACCTAATAAACTATCTGGGCTGACTTCTCCTAGGAATACTCAAAATAGCATATTATATTATTAATTGAGGTACTAAAGACCCAACACAAGAGGAGGGTTTACCTCATGACTCTATGATGCCCAAAAACAAGAGTAACACCCTATCGAGGGAATAATAACATCTCCGTTGGGTTACATTAGTAAAATACATTTAGAATATCCTTTGAAGTTACAATATTTCAACATCATTGACATTACTTCGATGTACGACCAAATTCCAAATTGAGACCAGAACTTGGAAGGTGATGGTTGATGGCATTCTAGGTTCTACTTGATCTAGATCCAATGTGATCAACCTAGAATCAACAATATCCATGACACTTAGTGCACATGACAATGCCTTTCACTATGTCAAGCAAGTTTTGAGCACTTCTAGAGTAGACATGGTTGTGGGTGATTGGGCCAAGTCATCAATGATGCTATAATTTAGGGCAGTTCAAGTAGTCGTGTTGTTAATGATACGTCGTATAGGAAACTGTGGAACTTTGTCTTATCCATCAGTAGGGGGTGTGGGTAAGAGGAGGGGCATTCTAGAAGTGTTGGAAGTAGATTTTGTTGATGGGTCAACGGTTTCCATCATGGTGCCCTACTCATTCCGCCTAGTATGGAGGTTCACTTCTTTGGTTGACAGTGTCATCAAGTGATGGACACCAGTCTCTTTTGGTGGATCTGCAGTGGGAGCTGTGGGAGCAGGTGGGGCCAAGGGTGTGGTTGCAACCAATCCTTAGAGTGGTAATAGGTTCTGGCTCACCATATGAAAAGGACCTGGTGGTGTTGGGTTGGGCTAAGCCTGGGCCGCTGCATTGGTATCGCGTTGAGCTTTGTTCTGGAGAAACTGTTTGACATGGGCCATAGGAGGGAATAGATGGGTATAGTGACCATAGGCGGTGCACAAAGCACACAAATGATTGGTGAGAAACTGTGGGTTCTTTCCCGGTTGGTCAAGCTATTGGGGGTTCTATGTCGGTGGGTTAGCGTCGTTGTTATTGGGGAGGTTAGGATGTTTCCCAACTCCTTGTGGTTGATTGTTACCTCAATTTTGTCCTCAGTTTTTCTTACCTTGCCCTTGTTGGTTGTTGCGGGTGGGTTGGTTGGGAATATTCTGCTGAGCAAAAACTTTTCTCGTGGAAGTCAGAGGGAATGGGGCTAGAGACGGAGCAAGTTGCACAGGTGGTGCATAGTAGAATGAAGGAGATGGAGGGGCTACAAATCCATTCACTAGTCCTAAATAGGATTGTGCCATCCAAGTTGTCCCATGGTCATGCTTATTTGGCACGGGCTGTGCATAGGAGGAGATGGCTCCAGACTGAGCCATCATCCGTGAGTAATCGAGGATGTGGTTTGGTTGCGCAACATTATGGGTTTTTCTTGGAGGGAGTGGAATCATAGGGGATGCCACATAGTATTGAGGGTGTTGTGTGACATAATCGATGACACCACTTACAGCATGGGATGCCCTTGGCATATCGTGGTGATAGGTGTCGGCACGAGGACGGTCTAGTATAATGGTATATAGATACCAAGACTAAGCATAGATGAGGTCAAAGTATTGAGCCTTTAAGATGACTTTCTTTTTAGATTGGGGACGTTCAGAGGCAACATCCTTGGCTATGGGTGGGAGTAAGGTATTCAAGAACCAATTGAGGAATATCTTGTCATCCACTTGGAACTTACATAGGATACGCTGTCATCACCACTCATGGATGTGGTCTCTGATGTGAGTAGCAGTATTTTGGTGGAAGGATAATAGGATTTCCATGCCCTCATCATATTAGACAGGGAGTTGGAAGTACTAGAGGAACATGAAGGACAGTTAAGTGAAATCGGTGTAAGTGACTTGAGGTAGTTTGATGTAACATTTTGTTGCAGCACCTGTAAGTGTGTGATGGAATAACCTCATTCTGACGAAGTCATCGACAATGTTGTTTGATGAACACCATAAATGGAATGACATGATATGGTTTTGAGGGTCCTCGCTTGCCTTTCCCTCAAGCTATGGTATGTTTGAAGAAATTTTGGTTGGCATGGGAGGCGAATGAGGTTGATGACTAATGGGGTCATTCGTTAGCCTGGCCAAATCCGATAATTAAAGACAAGCCATAAATGGTAGGTTAAACCTGAGGTTGTCTCAGGATGGATCGGTAATGGAATCGGCATTTGAAAAAGGATAATGTCCATGCATGGATGGGGGTATATTAGGTTGACCTCCCATAGCATGGATAGTCAGAATGGTCGTGAAAGGGTCGCTTCCCCAAGTATGTATGGTGGTACAGTAGGAATCACAGGAGCTAGTGTGGGGCCACCACTAATGGGTAGCATACCTACAGTAGCATGCATAATGGTGGTGTTACCACTGGCAAGGATGCCTGTGATAATGGGTGGCAAGGACATGAGTCCACTGCCACTTACCGCTCCTAAGAAGGGATCAATATTTATGCCAGCCATGGGGCTAGACGAGGTAGTACAAAAATTAGGCTCTAATTGCTAGCAATCTGAGTCGAAATCAGAGGTTTTGTTCCCTTCTAAAGGTGATGAGGGTTGTCGGATAGGGTTTCGATGGTGACAGTCTAAAGAACCAAACTGAGGGAGGTTCCCCTTAAGTCGTGACGAATAAATTGGTGGAGCAATGATGGATTATAATAGTAAGTGGTGATGAGTTTGGAATCTGGTTTAAATCAGCTTCCTATTGGCTCAAAAGAAGTCACTCAGCCACCAAGACTTCCTGAAGATAGTGCTTTGGATTTTTCCTGATAGGTGGGTATCTAGTTAATTCAGTGGGGGTTGGTCCCTGTTTCCCTTGGCAGGTCATCTCAATGGCTAGTTACTCTGGGGTTGTGTGGTACTCCTCAAAATTATTTTTAGGAAAAATCCCAAGTACTTACCACATTTGTTGCAGATGAGACTTATGTCCCAAACCAAATGTTATTAAGTAAATTTGGTTACTTTTAAAATTTTGCTCGGGGTCAAGAACCAAGTTTCATTTGATTATTGGTGTGAGTATGTGCACTTGTGTATGAAATTTGTACTTTTAATTTCAAATATGCAATACATAAATAACAATGGTTTTCTTGCAAGAAACAAACAAAGGCCTGTATCAAAGCAGGTCTGAAAGTAAAAAGTAGATCAGAACAAAGTGAAAGACATAAAAGGTTCTGAAAACAGGTGACTAACTGTTATGTTTGGAAACCAGTAGTGTGACTACCCCAACTTCATATCGATCAAATCAAAGAGGGAGTGTTCAAATCTCAACAAAGTGGAAACAAGTCCACCCGTAGATCCACGGGTCAAACCCCTAGTGCCCAGTGCTCAACAAGGGGGACGCTAACTCTGTGAGACCCCCAATAGTCTCCCACTCCCCACAACATCCAAAGTCACTTCTTTTTAATTGAAAAGAACAATAATGAAGTGGATTCCTATTACTAAACTTACTTAACCACTCATCATATCTTAGAATACCCTAGAGGGAGATGAATGTGTAGAGGAGGAGGAGCCAAATAATTAGGTTAATTTCCAACTTTTAAAATGCATTAGAAAATGTAAATTACATAAATCACTCAGAAATAGACAGGTCGCATTTAATAGGTCAACAGCCATGACTGGGTCGCTCAAATAGGAAAAACAGAGGCAACTGAGCTTAGAAATATATATGTCGCACTTAATCGGTGGACAGGCGTGACTGGGTCACTCAAATAGACAAAACAGAGGCAGATGGGTTTCTCAAACTACAAAAATAGGAGAAAAGTTTCCTTGGGAGGCAAGTCACACTTTACGGGGATAAGGTCGTGACTTGGGTCTCACCTAATAGGAAAAAAGGCACTCTAGCTCACAGTTTTTGGCCCAAAAGGTGCGAATTAGGCCGGAACTGGAAAAATTTAAAAAATTAAGCCGACAATGGTCAGAGGAGGTAGGCTTTGGTGCCATATAGGTTTGAATTAGCCACGCAAGGGTGCAATCAATGACAAGTGTGAATAAAAGAAAAATAAACACCCGCAAAACAAGAGATCCAATGGGATCAACTAGTATGGTCTCCAAAATATAGTCGGGTTTTCACCCTTGCTATGTGCAAAAGCACCTCCCTTCTGTCAATGGGTCAGAAGGGTAGAGTTCAATGGAAGAAAGCTACAACAAACAAAATATTAGTAAAACAAAATCTATGAGCAACTACGATTAAACTAAATAAAAACAAAAAGCACGAAAATTATACCCTCTTTTTCTTAAAATGGGCCACTGTGCCCAATCTTGGTAATGGACCGCCTCTCCACAGGATAATTGGTATGGAGGATTCCTCAACATACTGGATGGGATATGGTGGGGCTATGGAATGATTGGCAAAAGAAGTGTGAGTATTTTGAGAATAATGGCTCCTCAACATACTAACTGAATAGAATACTGAAAATGGGAGAAGAATATTCTCGATGGAGACCTCCACACTATTTTTATAATACCTTTTAGGGTTTTTGTCTTCTTCTCTCTTTTTGGGTTTTTAAGCCCCTTTTTATGTTGTTATCCCTTTTTGGGGTTTTTAAACCCTTTTGTGAGATTTTTTGGCCCTTTTGTGGGGTTTTTGGCATTTGTTTTTAGAGAGAATGAAGATAACCCATAGTAGTGAAGGTCACATGTAAGTGAAGAATGGTAGGAAAATTATGTCTGTAGGTGGTTTGACCATGTAAAGTTATGTGAGCAATTTTTTGTGTTAACACATAGTTATCCTTTTATATACTTGTCATAGAATCTTTCATCATTTGTTGTCATAGAGTGCATGAAATCTTCTTCGAAGGGGCACACATTGTCATTAGAGGAAATTTCAATTCAAAATGGACCTCCTAAGGAAAATAATAAAATAATAGTTAAAATAATAAAATAATAATTATTAATTTTGGAGGAAGAAAAGAAAAAAACAACTTTTTTTTGTTCATATTTTTGACATATCTCCTTATTTGTTTACTCAAATTTCGATTGGGAGAGCTCGTTGGATGCGGAATTAAATTACAGATCGAATGAGTACCCACTTTGAATAATTTTGAAAGATGTTGTTAACCCAAAAATAAGAGATGCCTGAAAAAAAATGATGATGCTCGTTGGATGAGGAATTAAATTCCTCATTCAACGATTACCCACTCTGCATACTTTTGACGGACCCCGCTACCCAAAAAACAAGAGATAAAAAAGAGATACCTAATTAGGGTCCATCAAAAGTATGCAGAGTGGGTACTCGTTGGATGAGGAATTTAATTCCACATCCAACGAGCTCTTTCGATCGAAATTTGAGTAAAAAAACAGGGAGATATGTTGAAAATAAGAACAAAAGAAGTAGTTTATTTTTATGATACCCATCCCCAAATTTATATTAATTTTTTTAAGGCCTATATGCTATTTCAAATTTAAATCAATTTCATTGGCTAACACATGATGACACGGAATTTGAACTAGGGTTGAAAGGTCCATTTTGAGTTGAAATTTCCTCTAATACTTCTACTCTCTCCCTCTTCCATGGCAGTTACTCTGCTTTACCTATTCAAATTCCTTGACTCATTATATGATATTTGAAATGATATAAGCCTATAATAATGTTACATTACACATGTGTTTGAATTTAGATGAAGATCATGCCAAGTGTGTGGGGAATCTAATCAACCGAAGGCTTCACAAGCTTCCAAGTGTCTTCATGAACCCATGCCACCTTATTTTCTGATCATTTATCATTTATGTGACCCATTTCAATGTGAATATGGTAAACTAAAGTCCTTTTGGGTGACATATCCCCTTATGACAAAATGTGTGTCTCCATCTCAACCTAGGGAACTCAGAGGTTGTTGGAACATTATTTGGAAGTAGCCTTATTTGGAAATCCTTTAATTTGGGACATGGCACAACCTCAAATTCAAAAAAAAATACTTGAATATTAGGCCCATTGTTAGTGCCATTAGAGGACTAACCCATGCTTTATCTAAGCACTTAGCCAATTTACTTTCTCTCTTCATTGGAATGAATTCCTCTTTCATCAAGGATTCTTGTTATTTTATTAATAAAATTCAAAACACCATCCTTGATGACAATGACCTTATGGTTAGTTTTAATGTCGTCTCTCTCTTGTTTAAATTTATCATTCCTCAAGTCCTTGACATCATATCCAATATTTTTTATTAAGAAACCATTAATTTGATTTGAATCTGTGTTACCTCAACCTTCTTTTGATTTAAAGAGAAATTCTATAACAAACTGAGGGCAAAGCCATCTGATGTTGTTTATCTATGGCTGTTGCTAAAATTTTCATGAAACATTTTTGAAAAATTTGTGTTAAACATCTTTTGTTCATTTCCTTAATAGAATCAATCCTAATATCAAATTTACAATGGAAATACATAACGATGACTCTCTCCCTTTTCTAGACATGCTTGTCACTTGGTAATCTAATGGATCATCGACACATCAAGTCTTTTACAAAAATACCCAAACTAATCGATATATCCATGCTCACTCCCACCACCACACATCTCAAAAGTTTGTTTTCATTAAAACCCTCATTAGTAGAGCCATTTGTATTTAGGATCCCCAACACATTAATGAAGAAAATTCTCACCCAACCAAGACCTTCCTTTCCAATGGATATTCCCTTAAATAAATAAACAAATAGTTTTACTAAATCAAGAATCCCAAACCCAAACCAAAACCTTCTCATTATAACTCTCCCTCTCTTGTAGCGGTCTCCCTTCCTTTTATCGAAGGTGTCACTCATTGCTTATCTAAGCTCTTGATTAAGAAAAATATTAAAACTATTTTCAAACCTCTTAAGAAACTTTTTCAAAATTTCAAATGCGAATCTGAACCCCCTCTCTTCTAAGGTTTCTATCAAATTCCTTCTCCCATGGCCAATCCTACATGGGAAACCGTTCGATCCATCCAATCTCGCCTAAAAGAGCACATTGTTGATACTAATCACTATCCTATTTCCAAATCTACCATTGGTAAACATTCTTTGAAATCAAAACATCATATCTACTTTGATCAAACTAAAGTCCTGGAACATACTTCTCATTACAACTCTTGACTTATTCACAAAGTTCTTGATATTGAAAAGAATCCCATTTTAATGGAGAACATGGTTATACCCTAAGGAAATCATTGAAAGCCTTAATTCTTTCCTTAATTTTTGGATTTCTCTCTTCTTAATCAACGTGTAGTTAATATTCTTGATATTATTTTTTACGTTATTCGTTATCATCATTTTCCAGCTTCATGGTGGTTATATGAACATGGCTGAAGTGTTCACCCCAAGGAAACTTTTAGCGGGGAAATTTATCCCATGGGATATTTTTCAATGTTTTTTCCCAAAAACAATTCACCAATTTACATTTTTTGAAACCATGCTTCGCCCAATTTTGATAGGGTAAAATTTTGTTCACTCTAAAAAACGCCAAATTATCATATAAACTAAAAAAATTCATATAAATTGAATTATGTTTAGAAAAATATGGCCACATAATTTATAGTTGACATCTTAAGAATTGGTAATATTCACAAGTATTATACGATTTTAAATAAGTATGGATCCTTAAAATTATCCCTCTAGCTTCACCCTAAACATTGGAAAGCAAATTCTACTAAATGTGTCTAGAAGCCTAGATACCATAACCCCAAAAAATGTTAAAATTAGAATAATATAAAGTGCATACATTTAATAATTTATCAATAAAATATAGAAATTAATAATGTTGAAACTTCAAATCATTATAATGACTTTAATGTGTTTATTCAATTTTGTATATTCAATTTAGTACTAACCAGCATCTTATATTCTATATCGGTGCACAATAATTCTTATTCCATTAACCTCAACCATATTTCCTCTTCCATCACACACCTGCGCCATGCAATCCAAAGTACAAGGTGAGTCTAGTCTTTGACTAACTTCCCCTAATCCTTGAAATTCCATTCCCCCCATAGGGTTCCTCATTTATTCCTATAATCCATATGGGTTCATTTCCATTGCATCCATATAGTGTAGAGTTACCCATACACTTTACATTAGTCCTCCATCCTAAAACCCATCATTTTTAATTCTTGTGGTTGTACACTGTAATGTCCCTTTTTTGAAATTTTATTAAATGAACAATTTTCCACTTTTTCACAATTTTGACTTTTGACTAGTTTTAGTTCCTTGGTCTCAAAATCAGCCCAATTGCTCCCAAATATTAAGAGAAGGTATAAGAATTATATAATAACTTAATTATTTTTTCAGGTATGTATTATGAACCTCCAATCACTTTTGCACATCTGTACTAAATTCTGAACAAGATAGATGATTTTACTAGCAATTTTGGGCTCAAATCTCCCCCGGGGTAACTGGTAGAAATAGCTTCCCACATGTCCAGAAAACCACTTGAATTCTTAAATTGAATCATGGGATGTGTATAATACATTATAAGAGACTCATATTCATAACCAATCTACCTCCCATGGCTATTATCACTTCTTTCATCAGATATAAAAAACTAGTTTTGGACCCTTGGGAAAATGAGATGTAGTTTGCTCTAATTGCTATGAAACTTGACCCAATGGCCACAAATTCTCAGTTACTGAAAATGAAACCCATAATATACTTTAATAAAATTCCATTCATTCATAAATCATTAATATTTTATACATTGATTCGAATCCATCAAGATTACAAGAGTTTACAACAGGGTAGTCGGGAAATGGCACTGTTCCTTCATTATTGAGCAATAGTGCATGATATTTCTTGGAATTTTGATATGATGTATTTTTGAAATTAAATATAATATAATTTACATCAAAATACAAAATAATCAAGAAATATAATCTCCCTCAAAGAGATGAATGGCTCACCAAGTGTGCCTCACTCCATAGAGCATAAATATGGTGAGAAAACTTGAGATGAAAGGAAGAACAAGATGAACTTAAAATTTCCATGAGCTACTGTAGATTGCACCTGTAAATCATGACTCCATTGAATCTCCTTGAAATACCTGAGTGGCCTCTCCAAACACCAACCATGATGGAAATCTTTCACCCTCGAAGTTGGCTAAGGCATGAACTAGTCATCCACTAGCTCTCTCTCTTCACAATAACAATTTTCACAAATGATCAAAAGGAACCTTCTCATGGATGATCCCTGCATTTTATAAAAATTATTGGTCTTCTAAGGTTCCAAATACATCCATAAACCCAATATAATTCGAATTGGTGTGGCTGCTCATGCTATGCCATGTGGCCTCTCTCTTCACCTTCCCTCTTCTCCCAAATTCGAGTAGGAGCCTCTTGGCCTTATCCAAATCCCATGAGTTCCCTACAATATTCTCTATTCAGGATTGAGATGTTAGATATGTCAAATTTAATCCTTCATATATAAATTGTGTCATAACTGTTATAGAATATCCATCATTGGTGTCATAGATATCATAAATGTAAGGGGAATCTAGCAAAGTGTCCATGAAACTCCCATTTGGCTCTTCCTCTCCCATGTAAGTTACAATTCATAACAAATTCTACCTATGAATTATATGGACAAGTGTATTAACCTTATAATCCATCCAAAAACATTAGGCTTCCCATAGATTCAAGATTTCAAGAGGAGGATGCCATTTAACATAGAAATTCTAGCTTGCGTGGGCCCTATAGTCTCCATGTGTCTCCATTCTCCGTAGCAATTTCATTTTTCACTTGCATTCATTTAATTAACTAAATTAAATAAATATTTATTCCTTCTAATTTCTAAAAACTTTTTATTAGCTTCCTTATTAACTTCCCAATGTTTCCGCCCAACCTAGGGAACTAGTAGGATTGATGGAATTTTCCTGCTATACAATTATTTGAATGGGAACATTACAATAGTCCCCCCCTAATATTGCTTGTCCTCAAGAAATTTTGTATTTGGATTCTTCAAAATATTCTTCTCTTCCCATGTGGCATCTTCACTTGGTAGATCCTTCCATTGCACCAAGTATTATTTTATTGTTTTGCTCCTCAATCTTCTCTCCCTTGTCTTCAAAACCATTTTCCGGAATAAGTGTGAGATGTCCTTCATCATCCAAAGGAGGGAGTGTATCTGAAATGAAAATCTTCTAACCAATAGCTTTCTTGAGACAAGAAACATGAAATGCAGGGATGATTTTAAGGAACCATACTTATTTAAAAGTGTATAAATGTTGGCGAATATTATCAATTCTTAGAATGCCAACTATAAAATGATTGGCGACATTTTTCAAAAATTGTTTTAATTTCTAAGGATTTTATATCGTTTATATAATAATTTGGCAATTTTTAAGGTAAAATTTTTTTACCCCATCTAAATTGGGTGAAACAGGGCTTCAAAATATGCAAAATGGTGAATTTTTTTTTTGGAGAAAAACATGGAAAAATAGCCCACTCGGCCAAAATTCGCCCCTAAACTTATCCTTGAAATACATTATGAATTTTACTCCCTTCTGAAAGTTCCAACTCATATGCTACTTCTCTAATCTTCTGGATTACCTTGTAGGGCCCATAGTATCTTAGCTTTAGCGTTTTTTCTCCATTCGTTTTGAGAGATGTTTGTTGAAAGTTCCAACTCATATGCTACTTCTCTAATCTTCTGGATTACCTTGTAGGGCCCATAGTATCTTAGCTTTAGCGTTTTTTCTCCATTCATTTTGAGAGATGTTTGTTTGTATGGATGCAATATTTTTTCATATTCCCAAGTGGCATCCTCATTTGGTACTCCTTCCTTTGCACCAAGTGCTCTGTTATGGTTATGTTCATTAATTTTCTTTAGCTGCAATTTTAGTAGTAGCACTCATGTACTGCAATTTTGTGTTCCCAAAAGGAAAGATATGTGGATTGTGAATATTGATATATCCTGTAAAATCACCACTAATACCAAAAGGATTAATCAAATCCATAAAAACTCAATTTCTGCAAATAATATTTACCTCCATATTTTCTAAACTTTCACCCCTTTTTGCTTCTGTATAATTCTTTGAACTTGGTACCGAGTTACCGAACTATGAATTGATTAAAATTCCAATAAAATATGAGAGAGGAACCACCATGCTTGTTTCTTCATTACTATGATTACAATCATCTTCTCAAGTGATGAATAAATATCCAATGCTGCTTGTTGCCCCCACAATTGAAACCAATGAGACCAAAAATGATCCCAGGGTCCCATATGATCTTGATACATGGATGGTGTAAAATGTCTATGATGAGATGACATGAACAAAAAGCATGTGAAAATTTAATCCATGTCTCAAAAGGTATTCCACATAGGAATTATGAACACTACTCTGCAAGGATAAACTCAAACAACTGAAGGCTGGTTTGTTGTCTCAAACCAACAATCGAACTGCTACTCCAAGTGAGATGAAATAAAGAAATTCCAGGATCCCATTGCTGGTATTTCACCCTTCCAAACATCATGAGTACAAAATATAGATCATGAAAGTACATAACAACATCATAAAAATGTACATCAAGAAGGTACCTCATCAAAGAATCATGAAAGTTCTTGTACATCCAAGCGAGTAGATCACCATGTGGCCCATACACACCAGCATGAGGTATTATATGAGATCTCCCCAATGACATAGGTGAGGATCCCATGTCCTATAATTCTGATCCAAAAATATATAATTTACATCAATATAATTATCCATGCGTTCTTCCATCCAAGAAGTGAATGAAGAACCTCCACCAAAATCTGAACCAAATAAGGAGCAAAGAAAACATGAAGACTTCAAGTGGCTCAAAGAAGTCTCATAAATACACCCATGAATATGTATATCATCATTAAATAATAGAGGATTTTTCTTCCAATAATAAGTTTCTTCAATTACATACCTCTTTACCCAAGTGTGGGATGAAGTTCCTCCAACATCCAATGAACCAAGTGTTGAGCAAGAAAAACCATGAGTCTTCAAGTGACTCAAATGCATATCATAGGTGCATCCATGTAGATGTACATCATCATGAAGTAACAAAGGATGTTTTTGAAAATGTGAATAATAATGTGCTCCAACCATGTCATCATACAAAGTAAATCTAGGAGTTCCATACTCCTCATGTGGCACCATAAAAAAGAACCCTTTCACCCATACTTCATTGAGACTAATGCTGCAAAACATGGAATTGTAGGATGTAGGAGAAAGAACCAACTCACCCAAATTATCAGTAACTGAAAAATTGTCATTATGNGAACCCTTTCACCCATACTTCATTGAGACTAATGCTGCAAAACATGGAATTGTAGGATGTAGGAGAAAGAACCAACTCACCCAAATTATCAGTAACTGAAAAATTGTCATCATGTGAAGGATTCATTGGGTTAGGATTATGCACCTCCCTAAAAAATGCAAAACTTTCCTTATGGGTTGGTTCCAACGTGGTGGAATTATGCACTTCTTCAAAAATTGTGAAACCATTTTCAAGAGGAAACTCAAGTTCCTCTTCCACCATTACTAGTGATTGGCTCTCATCACTATCATCTTAAAGCACATCAAGAACCTGCAATTTTTCATGTTTCTCATGATCCATCATGTCNAAACCATTTTCAAGAGGAAACTCAAGTTCCTCTTCCACCATTACTAGTGATTGGCTCTCATCACTATCATCTTAAAGCACATCAAGAACCTGCAATTTTCCATGTTTCTCATGATCCATCGTGTCATGAGAATCCTCCAAGCAATCTACCTTTTGGCAATCTAAAACATAGGAGGAAAAACAAGTGTCTTGCAACTTTTCAAGAAGTTGCTCATTTTGAATTGTGATCTTATGAATAACTTCATTATTATTCAAGTAGGATTTATGCATCCATTCACTAAGATCAATGACATTTTTTATATAAAAAATAAAATACATGNAGAAGTTGCTCATTTTGAATTGTGATCTTATGAATAACTTCATTATTATTCAAGTAGGATTTATGCATCCATTCACTAAGATCAATGACATTTTTTATATAAAAAATAAAAGACATGAAATTACCTTTGACATTGCACATTGCTCTTTGAATCTTCTCCATGTCTTCAAGGAAGGATGGCTCCTCCAAGGAAGTAGCTCTCCAACAAGAATTTGATACCAATGCTTGAGTGTCATGGATTATTCTAAGGGAATCTTGGATATTATTTTCATTCACCTTTAAGGACCCTTCAAGAAAATGAGGCTATTGCAAATGAACCTCCTCATCTTCTTCCTTCTTGGTTGGACCAACTTCATGAAGCTCAAGTGGTGATGTTGGAGTTGATCTTGTTTCTTCTTCAACTGCTACAAGGTCTTCATTTTCATGTTTAATGGAATTTTGGATTGCATATAACCTTTCAAAATTTATCTCTATGTCACCAACATAGATGTGTGATCACCCATCAGTAGGTACTCCTTCATAGTTCAAGCATCCATCTTTANACTGCTACAAGGTCTTCATTTTCATGTTTAATGGAATTTTGGATTGCATATAACCTTTCAAAATTTATCTCTATGTCACCAACATAGATGTGTGATCACCCAATAGTAGGTACTCCTTCATAGTTCAAGCATCCATCTCTAGATTTTCTTTGTTTCATTTCCAAGGTAGAATGTGTCTCGAAATGATCTTAATTATTTTTCAATAGAAAATTATTCATACTTATGTGATGTCTCTTCAAATTTTTCAGAGTCACTTGGGAGTTAATTTCGNGTAGAATGTGTCTCGAAATGATCTTAATTATTTTTCAATAGAAAATTATTCATACTTATGTGATGTCTCTTCAAATTTTTCAGAGTCACTTGGGAGTTAATTTCTATCCTCTTCATGTACTACTTCTTCTACTTTACCTATTTCAGAACTAGGTGGTTCATGGGTCTCCTCCTTTTGCTCCTTCAAGCAAGTTGATGCATTTTTCCCCTTGGTTTTCTTAAAGTAGATATATTTTCTCCAAATTTGGATAGCCAACAATTCAAATCCTTTCATAATATTATTTTTCATGTCTTCAAAGATAGGTTCTAGGATTTTAAATGCTCCTCACCATCATTTGAGGTTCCCTTTTTATCCCTAGTCATGGTTTCCTCTTCAACAAAAGCACTTTTGGGTTTCAATATCTAATGGTGGTCCCTGACATCTTGTCCTAATGAATATCAAACCACATCATGTTCCAATATCATGCTTTGATACCACTATAATCTCCCTTTTTCGAAATTTTATTAAATGACCAATTTTCCACTTTTTTCGCAATTTTGACTCTTGACTAGTTTTAGTTCCTTGGTCTTCAAATCATCCCAATTGCTCCCAAATATTCAGAGAAGGTGTATCAATGATATATTAACTTAATTTTTATTTTAAGGGATGTATTATGGACCTCCAATAACTTATGCAA
>LPNX010068343.1:473357-503069 GCA_001517045.1 Pseudotsuga menziesii | reverse complement strand
GGAATGAATGACCCTGAGATTGAAAATGTGGCCCGTGGGTACAACAGCCACACCGTGAAACCAAAAACACGACTCCCAGAGGACCAGCGGCCCAGGTCCACCATGACCTGTCACCCATCCAAATCTTCCAAACTCCCACAGTCCATTGAAAACCCAGGAAGGGAAAAATTTTGGGGTTGCCCTTCCATTGTCAACGTACACAGTTCTGCTTCATTTCATTTTCGACGGGCACTCCATGAAATCGAATTTTTTTTGTAGGGCAAATTCGGTCATGGCCTTCTATGACAGGTAAACAGGCCTTTGACGGGCACTGAAGCCTTCAAATTTGAAGCCTGCCCGCGAGCCTGGTTTCATATATCTAAAACATTGACTTAAGCGCCCTGGGTCAACTAAAAAGACATAGCTTGACATTGCCGTCTCTATAGCGACGTAGCTCCGTGGATACAACGACCTTGAAGGAGGAAGGCGTCGATATAGCGACGGCGGAGATTACCAACATCGATACAGCGACGAGTAAGCGTCGATACAGCGACGGCAAGTTCATTTTGCTTCCGATTTCACACCAAAAAGTATGAAACGTGGAAAACCTCCGTGGAAAAACCCGCGCTTTTGTATTAGTGATTGGAGCGAAAACTGTATTGAAAGTTTTAATAAACTAAAACAACTGTTAACCACCACCCCTATCTTAAAAATTGTTGATCCTTTTAAATATTTCTTCATATGCAACGATGCATGTAAGGAAGGGTTATGCGGGTTTCTAATTCAATAAAACTACGTCATGACCAATTAATCTAGGAAGTTAAAAGAACATGAGAAGAAGTACGCTACACATGACTTAAAACTTGCTGGAATTATACATGCACTAATAATGTGGTGACACTACCTCATCGGAATAATTGTTTCGCTAATGTCAGATAACATAAGTTTAAAATACTTGTTTTATCAACAAAATGTTAATGCTAGACAATCTAGGAGGTTGTCATTTTTAAGTGAATATGACTTCGAAATAAAACATATAAATGGGAAAGAGAACAAATTTGTAGACGCTTTAAGTGATCACACAAACTTACTTTTCGCAAGCAGTATATATGAATCAGATTTAGAATGAAAAATATTAAATGCATAAAATTTTGATAAAGAATATCAAAATATAAAAGAAAAGACTGCTAAAAATGAAAGTAACCAAATCAAAACAGATTTTACTCTGAATAGAAGAGGGTTATAGCTGCAAAAAAAAATTATACATATCCAATGCAACATAAATTAAGTTAACTATTATGAATGAGTTACATAAAGAACTATCTTCAGGACACCCTGGATACTAGAAGATGATCACTATGATCAGAAAGGACTTATTTTGGCCTAACATTAAAAATGTAGCAAAATATTTAGCACTATGCATCGAATGCCAACGGGTAAAAGAAGAACACCAACATCCATCATGGTTACTGCAACCACTACCCATTCCATAATGGAAATGGGAAGTAATCAACATGGATTTCCTAACAGGTTTACCTAGAAATTTTAAACAACACGACTCAATCATGGTCGTAGCAGAAAAATAAAGTAAAGAAACTCATTTTATTCTGGTAAAATATACTTATAAGGATGTTAATATTGCAAATATATTTATGAAAGAATTTTTTAAGTTACATGGTGTACCTAAGGTAATAATCTTAGATAGAGATGTAAAGTTTACAGGGAATTTTCGGAAGGACTTGTTTAAAGGACTAGGCACATAATTAAATTTAAACATTGTGTATCATCCACAAATGGATGGACAAATTGAAAGAGTAAACTAGATTCGAGAAGACATGCTTAGAATGTATGTAATGGACAAACCTGGTAAGTGGGAAGATTACTTGCATTTAGTATAATTTATTTACAATAATCATTTTCAAGTATCAGCTAGAATGAGTTCTTTTGAAATTTTGTATGGATGCAAATGTAACACTCCAATTTCTCGGAGTAGTACAGTTGATAGGTTAATGTTAGGATCTGAATTGTTAAAGGATATGGAACTAACAGTGAAATAGGTACAACAAAATCTGAAGGATGCCTAAGACATAAAAAGGAGTTATGCTGACTTAAAAGGTACTCCTCGATAGTTTTAGGTAGGTGAGCATGCATATATAAAGGTAAAACCCAAGAAAATCTCCCTAAGATTGGGCAAGTATTCAAAATTGGCACCCAGTTATTGTGGGCCGTTTGAAGTTTAAAAAAAAGTAGGGATGGTAGCATACCGGTTATCCCTACCACCTACGATTAAAGTACATAATGTTTTTCATGTTTCCATTTTGAAGAAGTATATGTTCATGATGCTATTCATATAATTGATTGGAATGTTATACAGGTGGAACCCAAAGAAGAGTTCCAGGTGGGACCGGAGTGTATCATCGACATGAGAGAACTTTACTCCAGAACCGTACCATTAGACAAGTCAAGGTGCAATGGAAACACCTTAGTTCGGAAGAGTCCACTTGGGAATTGGAAAGTGATACGCAGGAGGCATATCCAGTCCTATTTCAATATGAAATAATGGAAGAATAAAGACCAAAAAATAATAACACCAAGGAAGGTGTTATCCTCTAAGGGAGGTGTATGTAATACACATAATTAAAATAAATTGTTATTATTCTTTTTGAATATTTTGTTTAAAAAAATATTTTTGACAAGAAAGTAAAAAATAAATGTAATGGAGTATTATTATTTACTAATTAAAAATACTGGAGGGAATCAGAATTAAAATTGTTGTTGAAAGAGTGTTTGCTGACCCATAAGGGGAAAATTGTTATACCCAAATCCTGTCACCACCATGCTAGATTAGGCTTGTTGATTCTCCATTTTCTTCCGTGCTTGTTGGTTGTCTTTGTGAAAGGATTTCTTTTTCGAAAGCTTAGGTGTTAGAGAGCTCTCTTTTTATTTCTCTTATATAGACTGAAAGAAAAAAGTTTAATTAGTATCTTGATTTCATTTCTTGTTCCCATAGAAGAATTCTTTTTGCTTGTTTAAAAAGAATTTTTTTGACTGAGATTAGGTCATTATCATTAGTGAGCATAAGACATTGGATCTCTGATTGGCCTTACAATCTTTCAGGTTCTCTATGTTCTTTTGTCTCTTTTGCATTTATACTATCTCATCAAAATAAAAAAACATTATAGTTTTAAGTTAGATCTATCTATGGTTTAAGAAAAATCGAAAAATAGAGTGCATATGCATACAGTGTTCTTCTTGCTTTTCTTTTAAGAAAAGAGACTCCTCCCCTTTTTGATTGCTTTCAGAAAAGAGAAATGAGTTTGGAAAGTGTTGCTTGCCTTTGATTTTGTGTTCAAGATTGTTGTTTGGAAATTTTAGTTTTGAAGCAAAAGAAAATACTCTCTTTCCCTCCCGTAGGTAGGCATACCACGCACTGTAAAGTGAAATATTTGCATATGCATATTGCATGGTTTTACTTTTTCTATCAAAACTACATGCATTATCCTAACCGTCCACTTTAAAATTAACGGTAGTTATAGGTTAAAATTTACATAGCAATTTGAGTGATAGGTTAGAGACGTGTTCAGGTGTCGTTAAGCATAGGAGTTGTCGTTACTCGTCTGCATTACATCCCGGGACTCGTGCGGTTCTTCCATGTACCGTCAGTATATCAAAAAACCTTTCATGTAACCTTGAGGTATATAGAAAGGTACTTCACGTACTCGATTGTATATCGAAAGGCCCCTTGTGTATGGTTATGCATTAGATAGCACTACTACCGATTTGAGCTCCCACGTACCTTGCATATATCGGGAGACCCCACTGGGATACCTTATCCATCTAAGGAAAGCCCTTTGGCCGTCTTGCTTGGATCCATACAACAAAAACAACATTCAGGGAGATTATTACGCACATACCCTCGCGGTATATCGTGAGTGGCACCTTCTTGACAATCCTGGTCAGAGACTTGGTTATTTGAACCCCTCCTGTCATTTTAAGTTTGCTTGTTTGACCTGTAGCTTGAGTAGGGAAATTTTTGGTGTGTTTTCTAGTTTTTGAGACCCTAGGTTAGATAGGAGCTATACAAATTGGCTGAGCTAAGATAGTATAGAAGAGTACGGGGCTTGCCACCTGATTTTATTCTTATTTCAGGAGAAAATACAATGGAATCTATTGACCAACGAGCTACTACCACCTCCCAAGTGGGAGATAATGTGGTTGCAGAAAGTAGAGGACCATATCCTTCACATTTGCCTCCCTTGGTCCAACAACCTTCTCAGGGTAATACTTTGTTCCATTCTCCTATAGAAGGTCATGTTGATGATACTACTCGTTTGGATTATGGTCTTGTTGGCAGCCAGCAACAACCCCTTCATTCCTCATAAGATGAAGGGAGATAAGCTTTGTCTGTGATTTACCAATTTAAAATTATAAAAGATCACCTTCAGAATCTTCGATTCTGAAGGTACTCTCAATCAAAGAAGAGTAAAATGACATGTTAAGAGATTGATGAAAACATGTTTATAAACTTGGCAATTAACAGCTGTCAGTTTAAAAAGTCAGGTTCATAAATTTTCATATAATCAATTCGATCATTAAGTTAAATTTATATGATTATATATGATGTAAGAAACTCGAAAGGATAGTATGCCAAGAGAAAATCAACAAAAACACATCTTGTGTTTATTTAAAAGTTAGATACGGATAAGGTATTACGAGTTCTAATTTCCTAGAACTAAAGGTAACTTATTTTTCGTAAAACCAGTCCCTAATTCAGTACTAAGATTAGAAAAGTTCTTTGATCTGCAGGATAAGTTTAGGTCTGTTCCTAATTGTAAAACTAACAGCTCTCGAATGAGGTATGAAACCATCAATTTAGGAGCAGAACTAAATCCCCAAACTATAAATCTTGGAATAGATTGCAACCCTGTAGAAAAAACAACTTTCATGAAATTGTTTAAAGAATTTAAAGATGTCTTTGCTTGGACATATGATGACCTGAGAACCTTCAACACACAAGTCATTCAACATATAATTCCAATTAAACAGGAGTCAAAACCTTTCCAACAGAAGTTAAGGAAATATCACCCGTCATTAGAACCAACAATCAAAAAGGAATTGAATAAATTGTTAGCTGCCAAGATCATTTTCCCCATCATGCATACTCAATGGGTAGCAAACTTAGTTCCAGTTAGGAAGAAAAACGGGGATATTAGATTATGTGTAGATTTTAGAAATTTGAATAAGGCTTCTGAGAAGGATAATTACCCTGTTCCTCCCATGGAACAAATTCTTCAAAAGGTGTCTAGGTCTGAGATACTGTCTCTCCTTGATGGTTTCTCAGGAATATACAACCAAATATTGGTATCCCCATATGATCAATTGAAAACTGCTTTTAGAACTCAATGGGGAACATATGCCTACCGCAAGATGCCCTTTGGGTTAATCAATGCGGGAGCAACCTTTCAACGGGCAATGGATATTGCTTTTAGAGGCCTAGTCAACCATTCAGTTGTTGTCTACTTGGATGACATTACTGTATATTCTAAACATCGACCTGATCATCTTAATCATCTTAGAAAAGTATTTGAATGATGCAGAAAATTTGGAATATCCTTAAATCCTAAAAAGACAATATTTGCTGTTTCAGAAGGTATCTTATTAGGTTGCGTAGTTTCAAAGCACGGAATCATGATTGATCCTGAAAGGACCCAATCCATTTCAAAGATAACTTATCCTTCTAGCAAGAAAGCAATGTAGTCATTTCTTGGTAAAATAATTTTTGTTAGGAGATTCATTCCCAGTTTTTCCAAGATCATACGTCCTTTGCAGAAAATGATTAAAAAATATGTTGTTTTTAATTGGGGACAAACAAAAAAAGAATCATTTCAGAAAATTTTAGAAGCCATTTCAGAAGCTCCTAGCCTCCTAATCCCAGATTTTAATAAGGATTTCATATTGTATACTTTTGCTTCTGATATTTCATATGCAGCAGTTTTAACTCAATTAAATCAGCAGAATAATGAAGTCCCAATCTCCTTCATGAGTTCAAATTTCAAAGGTGCTGAACTTAATTACCATGAAGTTGATAAACAAGCCTTTTCCGTTTTTAAAGCTTTTAAACATTTTCGTCCATACTTACTAAAATCTAAAACGAAAATAATCGTCCCTTATTACTCAGTCAGAAACTTGTTAGTACAGAAAGACTTAGGTGAAAAGAGGGCACCTTGGATGACAGCTCTTCAAGAATATGACTTAGAAATTAAACCCTCAACGATAGTCAAAGGCCAAGAGCTATGTAAATTAGCTGCTGAAGTTGCTCACTTACCTGATGATAAAGCTGAAACTATCATTGATGAGGCTTTACTTACCAGGGAAATTTATTTTTATCCACCATCTCAAGATTCCTGGTATACAAACATACAGATACTTTTGGAAACAGGGGCTGCCCCTGATTACTTAGAGCCAAAGAAGAAAAGAGCACTTAGATTGAAGTCTGCTCCTTATTTATTAATTGATAATATCCTCTTTCGGAGAAATTCAGATGGAGTATACCTTCGATGTCTAGATAAAGACGAAACAGAAGTAATTCTGAAAGAATTACATTCTGGACCGACAGGAGGTCATTTTGGTGGAGAGACCACTGCGCATAAAATTCTCAGGGCTGGTTATTATTGGCCCACCTTGTTTCGATATTCCTATACCTTTGTCAGAAAATGCTAAGAATGTCAACTTGCTGCGGGAAGGGTTAAAAAACCTGCTTTCCTTTACAACCTGTTTCAGCTGAAAGACCCTTTGAGCAATGGGGTATTGATATAGTAGGTCCAATAAATCCTCCCTCATCTATGCAACACAAATATATAATAACTGTGACCGATTATTTTACTCGTTGGGCGGAAGCTGCACCATTAAAAGTTGTAAATACCAATCAGGTTATATTATTTTTGGAATTCTTTATCATAACAAGATTTGGTATTCCCGATTCCCTCATTTTTGATAATGCTTCATATTTTTAATCAATCGAGTTAACTCAGTTTGCTTTAGAGAAGGGAATAAGAATCAGATATTCAGCTAACTATCATCCTCATGGGAATGTTCTAGCTGAATCAACAAACAAAAATTTATTGAAAATTCTCAAAAGAACTATTTCAGTTCACCACCGTAATTGGCATACAGAATTGGTCAATGCCCTTTGGGTAGATAGAGTAACTCCTAAGGCTGCGATAGGTAACTCACCATTCTTCTTAGTATATGGAACCGAAGCTATTTTACCACCTAATTTGTTCTTACCTTCATTATAGTTAGCTCAGTCTGTCCAAGATGAAGAGTGTCGAGCAATGGAAAAGAGAATTAATACACTGCTAAAACTGGAGGAAGAAAGAGAAAAGTCAAAACAACACTTTACAAAACATCAACAAATTGTGAAATCTTGGTTTGACCAATCCTTTAGTTCCAATCGAGAATTTCAGGTGGGAGACTTAGTTTTAAAATGGGATAAAGTTCACGAAGAAAAGGGAGATCATACTAAGTTTCAAAAGCTATGGTTAGGTCCTTTTGTTATTTATGAGAAAATAGGTCCAATTACCTTTCGATTGCAAACACTTGAAGGTCAGTCCGAAACATTCCCAGTGAATGGACTGATTCTGAAAAAATATTTCTGTTAATATTTTCTGTCTTAAAATGTATATAATTTGTTTGCTGTTTGTAAATAAAGTTATATTTTTATATATAATTTGTTTGTTGTTTGTAAATAAAGTTATATTTTTATCCATAATTTGTTTGCTGTTTGTAAATAAAGTTATATTTTTATACATAAACTATGATTCCTGCCTGTAAATAAATTTATGTTTTTGTATATAAACTGAATTATAATCCATCATGCTGTTTTAATTCTGTTAAGTTAAATATTTCAGACTGTCAAATCTTTGTATATAATCAGTCAGTAATTTTTAGTTAACAGCTGTAGAAATATATGTAAATAAATAAAGTCAGTTTGCTCATGAACCTGAAAATTATGATATTTGACTGAAATCTTTTAAAAATTTGTTTAGGATGATCAAAGTTTCTTAAATCTATAAAAAACCTATCATTGTTTTTATTTGTAAGTGTTTCTCAGATTATTCCTCATTTTTTTATTTTTCTTATAAAAGTGAGGATAACTTATTAAATATCTTCTTCGAAGCTTGTACTTTTGAAAAACTCTTACAAACCTCTACCATCAGTCTTAGAAAAGTATTTACCATCTGAAAACTATTTAGGATTTGTTCCAATCAATAAAATGCTAAAATGAGAGACGGAAGGTCTTAGTAATAAGCCGGTCCGATCAAAATCACAAATATCACTGGTATGACATTATTAGGAAACTAATAATGGCTTTTGGTTTAAAAACTAAAAGATAAGGGGTCTCATCACGAGCCAGCTGATTCATTTTCTGGTGATATTAATGACTGACATTACCGTTTGGTCACCATGCTGGGTAATGATCTCTCATTTTATAAAATTTAAAAGATGAAATTGAAATAAAAACATAACTTTTGACTGAAGAATAGGAGGTCTCATCACGAGCCGGCCTAATCATGATCATCAGTGCTGTCTGGAATAACTTCATTTCTGATCACCAGGGTGATGGATTTTGATTTAAAAAATTATAAGACAAGAGGTCTCATCACGAGTCGGCTTGCTTATTTCAGACAGCTCTCGTGAATGATACTATCACATTGGGATACCATACCCATATAGTAGTCTTCAGGCAGAATTATTGTTTTAAAAGAAAAGGAAAGGAAACAAAATAAAATTATTATGTTACGGAATAGATTCTGGAAAGATTTCAGAGAAGTAGATTTCTATACTCTATGCTGATGGTATAGGTTATCCTTACTATGAAGTACTTTGTTTCGACCAAGATATTTTAAGTTTCTCCCTAATCAAATTTTTGTTTCAAAAGATGGAATATTTCTGAGTTATACTTATGAGTATTAATACATAATGGTTTATGTAGATAAAGAATTTTTGATTGTTTTTTAACACGTTTTAAGATTTTGTTTTCATCATTTTGTATGAGCAGAGATAACTGGTTCTCCCAGGTTGTCGCCATTTGTTGGCAGCCAGCAACAACCCCTTCATTCCTCATAACATGAAGGGAGATCAGCTCTGTCTATGATTTACCAATATAAAATTATAAAAGAGCACCTTCAGAATCTTCGATTTTGAAGGTAATCTCAATCAAAGAAGAGTAAAATGACATGTTAAGAGATTGATGAAAACATGTTTATAAACTTGGCAATTAGCAGCTGTCAATTTAAAAAGTCAGGTTCATAAATTTTCATATAATCAATTCGATCATTAAGTTAAATTTATATGATTATATATGATTTAAGAAACTCGAAAGGATAGTATGCCAAGAGAAAATCAACAAAAACACATCTTGTGTTTATTTAAAAGCTGGATATGGATAAGGTATTATGAGTTCTAATTTCCTAGAACTAAAGGTAACTTATTTTTCATAAAATGCCTTAACATGACTTTGTAAATATTGTATATATAGTTAGTGAATAAATGATTATCATATAAGAATTTTCATATATTATAGTTTTATCACTTAATATCCTATCAAATTTAATTTCGAATATTAATCGATAGGATTTTTGAAAGATTTAAAACTAAATCTATGAAATACATGACATAGATATTAAATCAAGCCATTTGCTAGTTGTCATGCTAAACATTAGGGTGTATGTTTTCGTTGCTATATCGCCTTAAATGCTACCACCTTTCATGCTAAAATTAGAGAAGACCATTAATTGACAGAGTTTACGAGAGCCATGTGCCAAATTGATAACGCTTGTCACTTGGATCACTGAGTTGGCATAGAGATGTGGCTTGCACTTCATGATAAACCGACAGCTGTGAATATATTGATGCATTGTATTAACAAGATTTAATGTTGATAGTCATTCCATTTCATTACGATGTACGAGTTCATTATTGACCACTGTCTATAATCAATGTTTGAATTTATGATCCGTCAATCACAAGATCCCTGGTATGTCGATTTGGTTCAATTTCAATGATAGTCGTGGCTAAGTTGTGTATTATGCATGTATCATAATAAAACATTGGCTGTAGCACTCATCATTGCTAGGTTCGGCTAAAAATGGCCAAGTCCAGAGATCTCATATCTGTCAGATTCGAAGCATGTGAAGTTTTCACATCATGTCATACACTTGGATACCTATTCCCTCCCTCTTCACATCGCCATTCGATCCATTTCAAAACCAGGGTAGTGCTGAGAAGGTTATGGCTCCGTTGAACCATTTCAAAATCTCAGGTTCATAACTCATAGAAGCAGATGAGAAGGTCGCCTTGCGATTTGAGAAAATTGGGTGGGGGCAATTCTTTAAGTGTTTTGACGGCCATCACGCAGAGGTGACCAAACTGTTTTCCATGAATTTAAAAGATGATCTTGTGCATATAGGGAGTTTTAGGTTCATTGTTAATGAAGACAAAATCACAGAAGCGACAAAGCTCCCGCAAGTTGGAGAACGCTGGTTCAAAGGTAGTAAGGTTAATAAGAAAAAGTGTTTATCTTTGCTGCTGCCATTACCAGATAATACAAAACCAAAGATAGGGGTCCCTGTCAAGTTACTGAAGCCTGAGTGGCGAGATTTCTACGAAATTCTGGTTAGGTATGTGTCCTGCGATGGACGTTTCTCTCATTTACACTATTACCACTTAAGACTCCTATTAGCATTACAGGGCTATAGGCTTAATCTACCATTTTATCTGTGGCAAAGTTTGAAAAAGATGTCACAGGCGGTTCGAATTTTTAATAACCCTGATAGAAATCTTTTTTACCACAGATTAGTCAAAATTATAGTGCAACATCAATTGTCTTTAAATGGCAAGACATGGGATGAATTTTTAACTGAGTGTGATTTGGGGCTGACCCAATATTGGCCGAACCCCTCTCCAAAAACCCGCAGGAAACGAAAGGTTGCTAAGCCTGAAGTCAATAATGTTCCAGAGACTGGGTTAGAAGGTAAAAGGCTTGAAGAATCCAATCTACCAGTAAACGCTGGTATCAATAATGAAGATGTTGATAATATAGTTCCACGTTTTTCTAGAACAGTCTTGAACCGGCCCCCATCGGATAGATATCATAGTATGCCTGCAAAAACAGAGGAAGGGTTAATCGAAAACAAAGGTATTAACACTGTTCATTGTAAAAATCTATCCGATTCAAATAATCCTTATGAACATAGCAGGGAGTCTATGCATAAGCTAGATCATCTCACTCAGGTATGCTGCGATAAAGGAGGGTTTGAGTCAGACAATCTTGTGTTTTCAAGGAGGGTTACTAGAAGTATGAACCATGTTCCTACAATTTTGATTCCTATGGCTAATTGATAGGACACTCAGCCTACAGTTGTCCATATTGAAGACGATAACCCATCGTCAGTAATGTCACTACTCATTTAAATAAATCCAGTTTGATAAAGGATAATAATACAAGATTAGTTGAAAACGTGACAGAATTGGGTAAGGCCGAGATCGCTCCATCATGTATGGACACTTGTATTTCAGACCCTGAACCGTCTTTTATTAGTCCCCAGTCATTTGGTCAAAACATTGATATCCCTAATTCTCCTCAGGTAGCCAATGAAGAAGAAACTCTTCAGCAAGTACTAGACAAGGCATACCAGACCAAGATTACAGAGTTGAAGGATGAACTTAAGCATTGCCAATCTAATGCAGCATTGATAGAAGAAGAGAATAGAACATTTAGAGAGGAGTTGCTAAATTGGATCAGCAGGTGGAAAGAAATGAGTACCAAAAAGAATCAATATAAAAAAGCAAAGAGGTCAATAATAGGTACGAATCAACACCTACTTGAACGAATAGAAAAACAAAATTTAAAGATTATAAGGCTTAAAGCTAAATTAGCTGAAGCTAGGAGAGTAGTCGATCTTCAAAGTAAAACTTGATGATTATTCCCATGGGTTGATTCGTTGTCGAACATGTAATAAAATATTTTGTTATGCATGCCTGTAAAATCGCAGATTTTACAGGCATACATTTAAATTTTAGTTTATTTTGTTATAACTATTCTAATTGATGTTTAATGAGATGCTTTGTTTGTTTAAACGCAGGTGGATATGTCATCATTCTTCTCCATAGTTATAGGACGATTTCAATGTGTGGCCTGGGAGATATGGCTGTTTGTTGAAGGCTGGAGTTACAACAATGGCCACGAATTTACCAAGTACCTTTAAATCAGCAAACATTCAGGCTAGTCGTTTTTCTGTTTATAGTGACAGGTGTTTGATAAAAGAGATTCGATTCTCTTTATAGTTATAGGATCCCTATAATGTTGCATGTAACATTGATGGGGAAAACCGAATCATAGTATTATATAAGTTAGGAATTTTGATGAACAAGGGGAGGGAGTGTTTGAAGAACACATACTTGAAATATATTTTGTTGCTGGTGTTGTTTCATTACTAAAGTTGAATCTTTGGATGTGAGATGCAACTGGACATCTACAGACTGATATCATTACTGGTATTATTGTTTTGGATATATTCTATATTTCAGTATCTTATCTTCTATATTAATATTAATTACAGTATGATTTGTTATACTTGTGTTTAATTATCATTTTCACTTTGTCATCTCAATATCGCATTTGAATAAATATATCGTTATGACTGTATTTATTAGTATTTTTACTATAAATTTAAGTTATAAGGATATACACTTCTGTCTGTTAAAATTATCATTTGTATTTAGTGATTTTATATTAGACATCATCTTTTGATTCAAATAGCTATGTTGATCATTAATTATTAGTTAATTTCAGAAAACTAAAATAATTGTTTATTTTCAGTTTTTCTGTTCAGATATTGTATAAAAGAGTGACTTATTATGTATGACTTAAATGTTTCTATTTAAATTGTACACTTTGTCTTTCTGTTCATCTCATATTAATTAATAATTAATCTAGTATTTAGAAACGCTCTCAGCTGAGATAGGATAGATAGGATAGATAGGATAGTTAAGATAGTTCAGATTAAATTTTATTTTTCAGTTAACAGCTGTTAAATCGATTTAGGTAATTTTAGCATACATTTTACAAATCTTTATATTCAAAAAAACTCTTCAAAAATTGGAGTCTTTCCTTAAGAAAGCAATTATAAGACAGTTTAGATAGCTGAAACTATTATAGGATTCATTTAGGTAGAAATAACATTAGGATAGGTTAGATTTTGCTGATTTTAATTTCTCCTTAAGAGAAAAATCAGCTGGTAGCAGGACCATAACCTGTGAGGTTTTGCTATTCCAAACACACCGGATGCTGCTTTAAGCTGATTGTGTGGGAAAAACCTCTTTATTGGCACAGGTCATAAAAACCGGCCAACAGGTCCCAATGCTCCATTTTGGGACACCTCTATAGGACAGGCCATTGCCTCATTTGGCACTCGTTTAAATTTTTTTGAAGAATTTTCTCCAGACGAAGAAGAACGTAGACAATACCACACAGCCATTCTCTGTGCACATGATATTGAGAAGAAGATAGATGACATATTGGGCACACCACCATCACGTTCCACAGCTGTTCCTATGGGATATCGTTCACTTTCCGATTCTATGAGACCCATTGAACTGATTATAGATCGCATAGTAACTCCACATAACCCATGTCAAACTACTAACCCCACCACCTCCCATATTATGTCCATTCCCAATCTTCCCAGGTCTTCCGCACTTGGGGCTCAACCTTCAATTCCTGTTTCGTCATTACCTTCTAGTGCCCGGGGGAAACCCTCAGCACGACCTACGTTATCTGGCACCAGAATTGTATCTAGTCAAGGACAAACCTCTGGTATAGAGAAATCTACAGTTTATGTCCCTCCCACCCACACTAATGTGGTTAATCCCCCATCTAGTTCAAGTCAGACCTTGGGGGCACATCCTGTAACCAATTAAACCTCTTGGGGTTATGGTTATACAAAAAATCAAATACATGTAGGAAACATTAATTATCTACCCAATCCTATAAGAATGCCTTATGCTGGAATTCCATATCCTAGTAATACTTTCACGCCATGGGGGAAACCTGACTGGTCCTACATGCTAGCTATGGGGGAGATACCTATACATACTGCGGGTGGTGTCGAAGGACTGCTTTATGGAGGTCCTCCCCCTAGGGAGCTAATGTTCCTGGAGGGCCTGGTGGCTTTCCTCCTTATGGTCCTAATGGTCCTTGTGGTCCTGGGGGGCCTGGTGTATTTCCTCCTCATGGCCCTGGAGGGTCTGGTGGCCCTCCTCCTAGTGGTTTTGGAGGCTCTAGAGGTTTACCTCCTAGAGGCCCTGGAGGGTCTGGTGGTCCGCCTCCTAGTGGTCTCAATAGTCCTGGTGGTCTCGGAGGCCCTGGTGGTCCTAACAGTCCCGATCCCAGAAATCAACCCCTGCAGGCAGATTTTCTGGTAGTTCTTCGTCATAACAACTTGTCTATCAGTCTACTTACGGTCCTACTGGTAACTATATGCCATATCAATATTACTAGTATGTGCAACCTAACCATCAGTTACCTTTCCTAGCAACTTTGGAGTTTCCTGATTTGTCCAAGTTGATTAATGACCCCATTCAACATAACCCCTCGTGGCCTCCCATTCTGGTAAAGTTACCATCGGACATTCCAAAGTTCGATGGGAAGCAAGGAGATGATCTGAAAAACCATGTCATGACATTCCATCTGTGGTGTTCTTCAGACTCCCTTATGGATGATTCAGTTTGTTTACGACTCTTTCAGGGAACTTTGACTGGTACAGCCACGAAATGGTATATTGAACTTCCATAGCACTCGTTTGTGGATTTTGGCTCATTGGCAACTGTATTTCTTACACACTTTCAGCTTCCTATTCATTATGAAACGGGTACTAATCTCTTAACTTCTCTGTGACAAAACACATCCACCCACATATCTGATCATATCCGTGAGTGGAGAAGGTGGAGAAGACTTATTAAGGCTCCTATTCTGGATCAGTTATTAGCTGATTGGTTTACCAAATCTTTGTTGCCTCCGATTTCCTGAGATGTGGCTATGGGAGATGTCGTTACTTAAGAGCAAGCCATTAGTCGAGCCCAGTATCTGGACTTGGTCAATTCCCAGTCCGAAACTTTATATGACTTGATTCCTCAAGCTCCTCACCCAAGCACCGATCCTGCAAAGCCACCAATAGAAGTCCCTGTTGATGGGATTGTTGGTTCAATCCAGTCCCCCTCAGCAGCAAAACCTGCCAAGCGATCCTAGATTTCCACCCCTACCCCTTCGACTCCCAAGGTTTCCACTGAGGATAATTCTATTTAGAGTATTCAAACCTCTGGAAATAATAAAAAGAAAGGTAAAAGTAGAAATAAAAAACCTGGAAACCAACAGGAGAACCCAAAACCAACCAACAATGATAACGATAAAGGGAAAACAAAAGCAAAATATCCATGTGTTCTAGGCGGAGGTGACCATTTCACAAAAGAGTGTCCCCGTTGGGACGAAATCACCCAATTTTTGAAAACAAATCCCACACCCACAGTTCTCACGTATCCTTTTCCCTCTCAACAACAACTGATAGACCACATGTCTAATCAGGGAAACTCTAGTTCGTCAGAGGAAATTCGTATGATGTCCTCAGACTCCATTAGTCTACAAACTTGAAGTCAAAATTATAACAAACCCACAAACAAGAAAGAAGACCATTCTTCTTCAGGGAAAGCTCCCTCTACTGGTTGTCCTAAATCCTCGTCTACTGTCCCCCTAACCATCAAGAAGCCTACTCTCGATATGATTTTGCGTCCAGCCAAGAGTACTCTTAGGAAGGCTGTTTTTAACCCTAATTCCCAAGCTGCTCAATTTTATAATGTAGTTGAAGATCTCGCTCAGGCACCATGTGCAATGTCTACCTTGGAAGTGCTCCAAATTTGTCCTACACAATGCAAAAACTGTTAACTATGTTAGGAGATTTAGACCCGGACAATTCTAATTTGATTCATTTCAATGTCGAGAACTATAAGTCTAGAATACCTCACAAAATTGCTTTCCAAATCATCATGAAAGTAGTTGGAAATTGTTTAGGATTGTCTTAGACGAAGGAGTTTCAACTTCGGTTTTGTCCCTGTCTTGTTGGAAATCTATCGGCTCTCCCGAGCTTGTAACATCACCTACGACTCTGAAGACCTTTGATGGACAAGGTTTCCAACCCCATGGTCTCATATCAGCCCTTGTAGTTGAGCTTGGAGGAAAAAATGTTTCTATTCAAGTAGAAGTAGTGGATGCCCCATTAGATTACAACCTCCTTCTAGGAAGAAATTGGTTTTACACCATGACTACTGTGCTTCGACAGTATTTTGAACAGTCCAATTTCCACATCTAGGGATAATTGTTACCATTGATCATCTTGATTTCTGTACACCAGATGTTATGACCTCTACAGCTAATAACATCCCTATGTAAGGCTAGTCCCCTCCTCCTTACCAGTCGATTGGGGTAGGCATGTTGAAGGATTCATCCCTTATGGAGATTTTTCTGTCCACTCCTCCTAACACAGATACAACGACAGTGAATATGATTGTGTCATTTGATTGTGAGCCCAAGGGAGAAAAATGTTGAGTCCACATGAAGAAATGTACAACACCATTCAAACCCTTTCCGATGATCACACTGATGAACTTCATCTGGTGGCTTTGGATCCTTACCACCTGCCTTACTAGTTAGAACCATCTCTTCCTGTTCTGGATCATCTCTCTGAGAATTTTCTTTTTGACAAGTCCATTATGGAGACTATGAATATGAATGAGTCCATTTGGGAGGATCACCATCATAGATCCCTGTTCCTCCCCAACACCAGTTCGGTTAACCATGACTTTGCATCCTTGTTTTCCACTGATATTGTCAAAGCACCTCAAAGTCCTATATTGTTACAAGACATAGATTCTGAAGGAAACCTTTGCAACAATACTTAGACAAATTCAATTGACATATCAGCCAAGCCTGGTACCATCGAGCATGTTCACGTTGGGAAGAATTGCTCGGCAAACGAATTTGAAGCATACAAGGCACTTTTCAAAGAATTCCGCGATATTTTTGCCTGGTCTTCTGAAGAAATGCTAGGGATAGACCCATCCATTATGGTACATGAAATTAAAACCTATCCCACAGCTAAACCTGTCAAGAAAAAACTAAGTCAAGTCCATCCACGAAAGGCTGTAGCTATTAAAGCTGAGATAGAGAAACTTCTCAAAGCCGGGTTTATTTATACCATACCCCTGACGAAATGGGTATCGATCGTTGTCCCTGTCAATAAAAAGCAGGGCACCATTAGAGTTTGTATTGATTTTAGAGACTAGAATAAAGCTTGTCCCAAGGACAACTTTCCTACTCCACATATCGATCAAATTATCGACAACTGTGCTGGAAGTGTCATCTTCTCATTTATGGATGGATTTTCTTGCTATAATCAGATTGAGATATTACCCACCGATTAGCACAAGATGGCATTCATTTTACCATGGGGAACCTTTGCATATAGGAAGTTATCTTTTGGCTTGAAAAATTCTAGGGGCACTTTACAGTGTGTGATGTCCTATGCGTTTCATGATATTAAAAATATTATTGAACCGTACCTTGATGAACTCTCTGCTCATTCACAGCGACGGGAGGACCACCCTGGTCATCTTAGAGATATTTTTCTAAGATGCCGTCATTATAATATACGGCTCAACCTGCATAAATGTGTTTTTTGCATTGAGACGTGACATCTTTTAGGTTTTGTGGTCTCTAAGGATGGCATCTGGATAGACCCTTTGAAAATTGCCACCATTTTAGCTCTACCAGCCCCAACCAATCTTATCGAACTCCAAAGTTTGCAAGGGAAGGAAAAATTGCTCCGCCGTTTCATGTGTAATTTTGCAGAGAAAACGCACGGATATATGGGTCTCCTCAAGAAGGACACTCCGTTCTTCTGGGATGACGAATCCCAAAATGCCTTTGATAATCTCAAACACGCTCTGACTCATTCACCCGTGATACACCCCCCAGATTACTCAAAGGAATTTCTCTTGTATATTGCTGCCTCCGCTACTACCATCGCTATGGTTTTGGTGCAGGAAAATCCCAACAGTCAGGAACACATGATTTACTATGCTAGTAAGAATCTTATGGATTCTGAAACTCAATATTCCGTGGAGAAGTTATCATTGGCCACGGTCATTGTTGTACAAAATTTTTGTCACTACATTTTTCTTTGCACAACCACTCTATTGGCAGACCATAACCCTATGTATTACATCCTGACTCGTCAGGTGCTCGGGGGCTAGTACTCTCGATGGATAGTCATACTACAGGAGTTTGACCTGAAATTTGCCAAATCCACATCAAAGAAATCCTTGGTCTTTGCTGAGCTCATGTGTGATCTTCCCTGTGCTTCCATGGAATCTGAGCCCAGTGATTCATTTCTCGATGAATTTCTGCTCTTGATAAGTACTACTGACCCATGGTATGGAGATATGCTTATTTATCTCCAAACACAAAGATTTCAGCCAAATCTATCCCGTGATGATCACTGCCGTATCCGTCACCATGCGAAATACTACCTCATACTATATGATACCTTATATAAACGTGGGATTGATTCTATTCTCTGACAATGCCTCACCCATGAGGAAGCTAAACATGTGTTGAATGATTTCCACTGTGGAGCATGTGGTGGTCATTTATCTGAGATGGCTACAGCCTAGAAAATCCTTCATGCTGGCTATTTCTGGCCTTCAGTCTTTAAAGACTGTCATGAGGCTGTTAATAAATGCCCATCTTGTCAACATATTTATCCCAAAAAGTGCTCGCATCCCGCTCCACTACACCCCGTCATTGCCATTGGCCCATTTTCCAAATGGGGGATTGATTATATGCATTGTAATCCTACCTCAGTCGAGGGGCATGGTTACATCATCGTAGCCATTGACTATTATACAAAATGGGCTGAGGCCATGCCTACATATGCGGAAGATGGCAAGACTGTCGCTCTCTTCCTGTTCAATCATATCATAGCTATATTTGGAGTCCCATAGTCCATTGTTACTGATCACGGATCACATTTCCATAATCAAATGATGGAGGAACTAAGTGCCAAGCTAGGTTTTCACCATGAAAACTCTATGCCATATTATCCACAAATTAATGGTCAGGTAGAGGCCATTAACAAAGTTTTGAAAACTATGCTTCATCGGATGGTTGGAGATCATAAATCCAACTGGAACCACATCCTTTTATTTTCTCTTTAGGCTTATAGGACTTCGGTGAAAACAGCTACCGGTTTCACACCTTTCCAGCTTGTCTATGGAATCGAAGCTATCTTACCGATTCAATGTTAGATTCCATCCTTAAAACTTGCCGTCGAACTTCTCCCATACACTTCCGCAGAGGAAGAGATATTTTTGTACTTAAACAACCTTGACAAAACTCGGAGAGATGCTGCCTTGGCTAATGAGGCACATAAGAAATGCGTTAAGGTGTAGTATGATAAATCTGTCAAACCTCGTGCCTTTAATGAGGGTGACCTAGTTTTGAATTATGACCAGAGATATGACAAACTAGGGAAAGGAAAGTTCGAGTCCATGTGGTATGGTCCTTTCGTCATTTCTAAAGTTTTAGAGAAAGGGGCCTATGAGCTCGTTGACCACGATGGAATCCCTTTAGGGAAACCTCACAATGGGTTGTACCTGAAGAGGTACTATGCCTAGGTCTTTCTTGGACAGTATCTTCTATATATGTATATTGCTTGAATTTCAGTGTGCTTTTAATATTTTAAATATGGTTTTGAGTTTAGTGTTTGCATCTATTTATACCATGTTTTGGTCATGTAGAGCAGATGGATTTCTATGGCTTCGCTGATGGTGCTTGCCGCCACACCTTGAATCTTGCCTCAGCTGCTTGGGTCCTCTATTCCCCAGCTGAAGATTTGGTCAGTTCATGAGCAGTTTGTATTGGTCCTGCTACCAACAACATCGCTGAGTATCGAGTAGTCATAGGTCTTCTGACTGAAGTTGCCTCCCAAGATGTTCGCAATATATTAGTCTTGATGGACTCACAACTCGTGGTTTGTCATCTAAACCATGTTTATACCATTATAAAGCCTGTGCTTCTCCGCCTCTTCCGGAGGGTATGCTTGTTAGAAAGGTCATTCAAAACCATCACCTATAGGCATATCCCTAGGGAACATAATGTAGTTGCTGACTCATTAGCTAATTACATCCTAGATTGGCATATTCATACATCATCTAGTGATGCTCATGGTAGCACATGACTGCCTGGGCTACTCTATGTAGCAGTCTACTAAACCGACTCGATACTCCTGCTGTAGGTCTTTGATACCTCAGAGGGAGGTCATCAATGGAAGTGTCAAAGATGTCTAGGGTCAACCTCTCCAGGTTTTCCTCTAACTCCCTGGTCACATCGTCACCCTACAGTATGAAGAGGGCTCCAGCTCATCTATCCAATGGGGAAGCTCCCCTAGGTCATACTACTCTGACGTCTGCATGAAAATATTCAAGTCTCGTTACTTAACATAAAAAAATATAAAACATTAAAAAACATAAAAACACTATTTCCATTTAGGGTTTCTTGATTCTTACCGATATCACCCCACTGTCCACTAGGTGGGAGCGGTAGGTCAGGGTCTCCACTGAAGTCCGTACCTGCATAAGCATAATCCTATAGCATGAGGATCTGATCTCTCAGCCATTGTAAGAATGGGTCACCGAACTTCACCTTCCCCCTGCCCACTCTAGTACGAGACATAATCTGGACCCACCTTTGCATGCAAGCGTATCGCGCTCTCAGCTCTGTAAAGACCACCTGGGGTCTCATCTGTGGTACCCGCTCAAAGAAGAAGTAGGATAGAATGGAACCAAAACCGAACTGTTTCAGTTCCCCCTGTCGACACTTGGTCAGTTGATCCTTGAATATCGGAAGCAGGGATTCCACCCAGTTGAATACTGTAGGTTCCATGGCCTCTATGGCATAGAGAATATGTGCCCTAGAATCCTGGTGCACTCCCTGGCTTCCCACCACTCTCTGCATCGTAAACAATACAGTCCGTAGAGTTCCGTCCATCATTGCCTTTATGGGTATTTTCTTCCATGATGTCCTTGTCCCTGGAATACAGTGACGGTCTATCAACTCTTGTGTGGTAATATCCCCTCATCAGGAACCTGTCAGCGAGATGGGGGCACCCCATCTCGAAAGTCTAGTCAAGAAGTAGATATCCTCTACCTGAACTGTCAGAATATGAGCCCCAACCTTAAAGTGTTGTTGCTCCGGATTCCACATTCGAAGTATATGCTCAAGCAATCGCTCATGTGATACCATAGTGGGAGTCCAAAAGAATTTTAGGAGTCCACAGTCTCGTAATGCGGCTATGCAACCCACATTCCTTTCGGCAAAAACGTCATCGTTATCATGCTATCTTTCCTTTCATATCACCATTTTTGATCAGCAAGAGCTTGCCAAAAACAATCATAAGACCCATTAGAATCATTCTTAATCATTCAAATAAAAAGAAATGATCTAGTTTTTCTTGTGTCAATAGTTTTACATCTTCACAGTCGGCACCGCCTGTGCACTTTTTTTTCAGCGCGGTTCTAGCGAGGTACCGCGTATCCCACAAGGGATAAGCGCGGTGCCCGCTACCACGATTTAGGGCTTGCCATACAAGCCAAAAACACCATTCAAAATCAAAATTGAGATTATGAAAAGGAAGAGTAGGGTTTGAAATGTTACCTGGAACTGACGACCCTCGAATCCGACAGTGGAAACTCCCGATATCAGCAACTGAAGATCTAACTAGGAAAGTGCTCCAAATTCTCTCCACTATGGGTAAATAGTAAAATGATTTGATTTCTCAGTATTTACATGACTTTTATACACATTTTTGGGTTTGACATGCTATAGTTTTGATTTAAGATCACTTATTACTCAAAATTTATCAGTCGTAATCCCTTAATGTTAGTTATTGGTGCATTTAACACTTGTTTTGAGTCATTGCAGGATAGAAGAACAGTAGCAGTAAAGTCTTGGGAGTTCATTTTTAACTTTATCGTACTACCATAAAAAAAAGTCATTGAGCGTTTATTACGACACTTTGGTCACGCTGTCAAAACCCAGTATCAAAGGTCCGAGTTCGTTTGCGATTCTTTTCAGGATTGTAAAATATCTCATAGTGAAAAGAGACCTAATGGAGTCTTCTTTAAACTCTTTTCAGGCTCCTTAAATATGAAAATATTACCGAGCAATATTGTCTTCTTCACGCTCGTTAAAGCATTTGAAGAGTCATCTCTCTGACGGTAGGTTATCTCTTTTTCGGTTTGGATAGACTATTTACGAAAAAGGAATACTCCAGCCAACCATGATTGGAAGAGTTCTCTAAGGTATGATTTTATACTTTTTTGGGCCTTAGGGACTAAATCATACGAAAAAGGACCCTTTGGAGTCTTCTTCCGTGGTCATTCAAACTCTCTAAACATGAACGATACCGAGTTTTCTTTCATTGGACTTGTTAAATTAAATATTAAGAGACCCTTTTTTGGGAATGAACCCCTCCTCCTCTTTTAGGTTTGTAAAACATATGAGTTTGGACTTGTCTTCAGATGAGCTATACCGAGCGTTTGTTACCCTCTTTGAACTCATAAAACCGAAAAGAGGCACTCATCAATCATCATGGGGAAAATGGGAAGGGAATCATTTTTGCAAATAAATGGTAGTAGTTTGTCATTACCTTTGAACATGGCACGTGTCTGCATATCATTTCAGTCAATTGGGTATTCAACTGATCTCCTTGATGATCCACTCTCATGAGTCATGCCACTCCTTTGAGTATTTCAAAATAATGCATTGTCCACTGTCGCATTGTGTGTTTGTCCCATTTAGTCATGTTGCCAAGTCTTTTGTCATGCTGCCTGATGTTCAAAGGGAAGTTGAAGAAGTTTTTCCTCTGCAGTCAAAACGGTCTCTGTGTTAGTACTTTTGAGTCAGTACTATGGTTACTACAATTACATCACTCCAAAACTATGTTTCGACTTTCGTGTCATCGATGTGGGACTCATCATGGACCTCCTTCAATGAGACTATCCCCATCTACATCAGCTCATCATCTGTGAAATATTCTTAGAAACAAAAACTTAGTACCTTGAGATCTGTATGCCTTAATGACAGATTCTATCACTCTCGACATAGGTTCACATCATTTACCTTTGATCGATAGAATCGACTGGGTGTTCGACATTAGGACATCTATTCACACTCAGTAGATTGTACTAGGGTACCTTGGGAATCATTGACATCAATAGTGATCTCCCTTGCACTTGTTAACGGTTCACATCATTGGTCGGTAATCAAGTGGTTTCTACCATGTTCGACTTCAAATCATTGTAATCACATGGATATAATCATACTTTGCGGAAGACGAGAGGAAGACCCTGGGTATTTTTTTAAGCACTCAATGCTTTCCCCAGGTTGCGATGGAGTTTTGTATATCTAGCATGGATCCACATTTGTATGGTCGTGGCTATGCTCAAATTAGCATCTGTATGACATAGATCTATGTTTTATATCTGGTAGCTATGTCCAAGTTTGAGTCCTCTATCACATAGATATACTTTGTATTCTAGTAGCCATGCTTGTTTATTCCTCCCATGGATTTGCCTTGTATTGGTCTACAACCATGAGTTGGTTATTTGTGTCTATGAGTAAAAAATATTGATGTAATACAGATGCCTACTTAACGACATGCTCCGATAGAGCTGACATTTTCACCTCGAAGTGACAACTTGTTCTCTTAAATCTCTCATTTATCTTTTCCCTCTAAGACTCACGCTTTGGGGGGAATTCTGTTATACCCAAATCCTGTCACCACCATGTGATAATACCTTTGACTTACATGTTTTCCCTTAATCCCAACACTTAGATTAGAAACCTACTCGGTTTGTCAATTCTACATGAAAAAACTCAGCACTGCGGTTTCCCTGTGAACCATTAGTGGTACATTGCTCGCACCGCCTGCATCCTGTTTGCCATAAGCGGTGCCACCACCTGTGGCCTTTGGTCCATAAGTGTTTATCATATAAACTTCTCTATTACAAGAGAAGAAAAGTGGCACCCTGGGTAAAATGGGAAAAGAGAATTTTATCGAGGCTTCTAGATCATGAGCCTCGTGTCCTCCCTTATCCCTATCATTGTGGGTCAGTTGAGCTTGAGATCCCCCATCATAGGATATTCGAGGCCACCTCATCCACAAATCTCTCAACTATTCCTATCCATTGAGCCTTATAAATACAAGCTCATGTCCATGGTTGAGGGGGGAACTATAGAGGTATTGTTATGCTGTTGGGTTGACCACTTGGCCCAAGCCATTGGAGAGCATAGAGAGCAAAGTTGGAGCTTATGGGGATGAAGTGTTTGTCTCGTGGAGATTCTTTTCGACACTAAGGTGATGGTTGTAAACTTCTCCATACATCTTTAATGAAAAGCTGATTTCTGTCCCACATTACTGTTGTTTTGATTTTAGATGTACATGTTGTTAGATTCCTTAGTCACTAACATGGATAAGTAGATGATTTTCTAGTAGCTTTGATGTGTTTGCATGTTTGAGATATTTGTGGGTACATAGGTTCACTGTCAAATTAGCATTCTTGGTGTCTACGACATCCAGGGAAGGTCTTCATCCTTCGTCGTTCACTCATTTGTTCTGGATCTGAACCATTCAGACCAGAGGAACAACTTCTGTCTGCAGAAGGTGAAATATTCCTGGTTACAAAAATATAAGTGGTTGAAGTTGCTGAGTGAGAACTCAATATGCATGAGGCATCTTCCCCTAAATCAGGTCACAGCTCCTTATGGAGTGCTAAAGAGCAAGAGGCTCATAAATCACCAATTCCTAGGAAAAATACTATATAATATTATGTCCATTTAACAAGTAGGAGTCTAGCAGTGGACGATGAACTTATCTGTTAATGCAAGAGATGGAACATGAAGTGGATTTTCCTCTTGTGGTTCAACGAGCATGCTTGGGGGTTTTGGAGTAAGTGAGACTTGGCTGCTCTAGGAGTTAGTTGGGAGGAACGACTATTTCATTTCTATTTTCCCGACAGTGGTGTTAGGTTCCCTATTCTACTTCTTATCTTCCTAAATTAGTTTAAAGTAAAATATAAAAGTAAAATATGAATCATATTCATTTCTTTTTACAAAAATACTTTTATGCATCTGTTTCAAATATCTTTCCTATTATGAATCTGTTTCAATATCTTTCCTATTTTTTATATTCATGTAAAGTAAACTGAGTTTAATTAGTATTCATATATTCATTTCTTAAGGAATCACTATTCGGGGATCCATACTCAAATCATAGATTCGTATAATGTTGTAATGTTAACACAACTAGTAAATAAAAAATGAACTACTATCGTAGATCTGTTTAAAATTTCTAGATTATGTTTGTTTATGTTTCCAGAACAATATTTAAATTGGACTATTTCAAACTAGGTTCATACTTTTTCCAGTTAAAAGTAAGTTAAATTTCAATATGGCTTACAAATGGAACTTTCAATAGTTCCCATAACAAACTCATACAAAAATTGCTTAATCAAACCAAATCAATTATAACAACAGAGTATCCATTCACATAACCTATGAATTGAAATATCTATAAACCATTTATTTATAAATTTATTAAATAGTCAGACTAAGAGCCGAGAATTTTTTTAAATCCAATTTAAAATCACATGAACATTATCTCATCTCAAAACCCCAATTGCAGATCAAGAGTTACCAAGATCGAAGTAATGATTATAAATACAATAAAAACTATCAAGTCAACTAACTAACAATTACACGACTGAAGTCAAGTAGGAAAAAAATCATGACTAAATCTTTTAGATTTGCTATAATCGTCACGTTGCTCATGAATCTAGATCATGATTGCGTAGCCTCTTATTACAGGTATAAACCTGAGGCTAAAAAATTATTTAAAAACAAATTAACTCTACCAATTCAATTTGAGTTACAATTCTTTCTTCAACAACGAAACCATTAAAATATCCAATATGTGGCAGTAAGACCATCGTAAGANCATATAGGATTCGAAACCGAGATGGCTGTAAGTCCATTGAAGATGGCATCCATTGTTCCAAAAATTGATAACATATGAAATATATATACAATAATGCTGAAATTGAAGTGGTTTTAAGCCCATCAAATATGGCATCCACTTCTCTTTTTCATCCATAAAACTACACATATGAAAATAACTATGACAATGAAGGAACATAGAGGATGCGAAGCCCTCTTTCCTGTAGGATAGAAACTCATAAGGGTTAACAAAAAAATACAGTCTAAACTTATCTTGAACTATGGAGAAATCCTTGGTCCTACACAACCATGAGCCCAACCTTTCTTTTAAGTAAGTAACCCTTACCTCTTGGTTATATGGGCTATTGTTGTAGGCGGACAACATCCATGCCAGGAGGCACATGCAAAACCAAGAAACAAAGAAAAGTTAGATGCTGGGTATGTAGAGATTGCCGTAGATAAGGGTTAACATAGTAATTTGTCTTTACACTCACCTTGGGTTGGGAAGTAGTAGGCCTAGGAGGAGGTGACCCTGTTTCCACCCTTGTCGGCTTCCCCAAAACTTGCAACCACCAATAATAAAGTTAGAAGCATAACAACTTTTATTTAAAAAAAATGTAATGACGGAGTTAAAAATAATTACCTTATCCTAGTGCAAAGAGGGCCAGGGGTTGACTCCTCTTGTACACCCTCATCCCTCCTCTTCCTGCAAAGTAAAACAATAGAACCAAGTAAGTTTCACTGGACTGAAAGTATGAAAAAGAATGTAAAAACTATAGAGAACAAAGCGAGGTTCAATAAACTTACTAGGTTAAAGGCAGTTGGAAGGCCATTGAAACGCTTGTTCGGGTTCGATTTGATGGAAACCAACAAGGCTGACACTGTTTAGCGACCAACAACACCGAGTAAAATCTCCAATACACCTCGAAAGAAACCAGTAAGGACACCATTAATGTTAGTAAAATCTTGAACCCAAGAAACTAAACAACGCAACCATGGTAAGCATAGCTTCATTCCAAACCCTTGTAGACCAAAACAATGATGAAAATGAAACATTCGGACAAGCCAAAAACCAAATTAAACCCTTGCATAAACCCTTTCCAACATGTAAGACAAGTGGAGGGCCGAGATTGAATCTTAGGTAAGCCATTGACTTCCTGGCTTCCCTATCAACTCGCAGCCAGAACCAAACATTAATGCAAAAGTCAAACCAAATCATAACCTTGTATGTCCCATGGTATCTGAAGGCTAAACCTTATATGATATCATTATGAAGGTGGTAAAGCCAAGAATCAACATTGACTATGGTATGAACACCATAGTTCCCAACTTTGTTATCAAGTAAATCAAATGATTATAACTTTGTTTATACACCTTGCGCAGAATGACCATGGTTTATACCATGGATCAACATAACTTTAATTCATTCCAAGTAGTGGGATCAAGACTTGGTTTTTAACACCATAGTCTCCCAAATGTTTCCTTCTTCATGAAACTATGCAGCTAGTACCATGTTTTCTAAGTTAGGAAGTGAAGGCTAGGGCCGAGACTTAGCCTTAGGGTTATGCAACCCTTCACAAAAACATATAGTAAGATAAATATTAACAAGAATTAAGAACATCACCTGCAATTTTGGCAGTATGGTCATCATTAACCTTATGCAATCACTGCTTAAGTTTAACCTGTCCATTCTAGTAAGAAAAATATTTTAAGTCACCATACATTTAAACGACATAGTATTTTCATGCCGGAGTCATTATTACATGCTACATTATTCACTTGGATAAAGAGTACATATATATTTATATATATATATCATTTTTTTTTAAATTATAGGTGTGTGACAGTACCTTATTGCACCTTACTTAGAGGTGACCTCAAAACCCATAACACACTATGAGTTTGTGTTGGTACAATCCATTATGCCATCAAGACCGCACGTCAAACCAACCACGCCTGTGACAAACCACCACCAGTCGACACTAAACCCACCAATGGGGGCATCAATCAACCCAAGTTGAAATCCCCCATAACAACTACCCACCTTCTTGAACTGTCCTCGTGGGTCACTAAGCCTAAAGCAGGTAGCATAAATCAACAATAGTTGAAATATTCCATCATGAATGCCACTCCTACAAAGCAAGTTGCGCCACCACGTGCCTTGTTTGGGCAGTAAGTGCATCCGACCAACATATGACCCACCTTGTTAAAGCTTAAAAACTTTCTTAACACCACCGTTAGTGTGACACATGCATCCCAATATGTAGCAGGGGTCACACCAACCTTGTCCTCATCAAACAAGATCGCTAAGTCAAAATCATTTCACAACAATCATGCATGTTCAATTTGTTTTTAGTTTGGGAATTACACACACCATTATCCTAATCTCCCTTTATTTCAAGACACCTTAGCGAACGTTTGTTTCACTAGCCATTGGTTGAGTGTTATTTAGCTCACCCGAAAGAAATGAATTCCATCAATGTTGTCACTACATCAATAATAACATTGGTTGTGGTTTCCCCTACAATGGTTTGCTCAGAGACACCTATCACTAAGAAACATACGCTTCCAAGAAAACAACCACCCAAGATGGCATTGGAAGCACAATATAATGAATTTCAATAATGTGGGAACCATACTCATAGGATCCCCTTCCATGGTAGTACAACCACGCTAAGCCATTCTTCTCCCACAACTTCGACACATGAGCCTATATGTGCTAGGATATCACGACCATGCCAATTGTGTGGTTATACTTCTTACTATTCGTTCAAGTTCCCTATCCTACACTCTGAAATAGAAATCTACCTTGATCATACGCATCTGTAGGATCAACTTGTCCACGTTAGGGTGTCTTCTTAAGAATCACCCACAAAGAAAATTATTCCCTCTAAAGTAGATACCATCATTAGTGTATCCTCCCTGGACGACCTAATCACCATTGAGGATTCATCATTCTTTGACGAGGACTAGGATCCCCCACATCCATTACATAATTAGTCACCAAGGGGATTCCCACACCTATGTTAGGCATATGTCCATACATCCAAGTACACTACCACTTAGATATGTATCGCAAACCCAGTACAAGAAAGACGCTACCAGTGCAAGGGTTAAACCATGTTTCTTACACTCTTCATTGTTCGTTTGCACTTTCAAAATAACAATGTAAACTTCCATGTTTTTTATCCTATTGATTGAAAAACTAACACTATCATTTTTTTTCAATGCAGGTGACCTCCCACTCTGACAACTATGCCGGCTTCACAGTTGGTGCAAGTCATTGGTCAAAGAATATAGCATTAGTTTCTTGGTCCATTTACACCCCAACCAAACTTATACCACACAAGAGGAGTTTTCCTGGGGGAACTCACTAATAACCAAGTAGAATATGATGTCATTATTGGTCTCTTAACCTATTCCATCCACCTCAGCATTGACCATTTACATGTGTATTTGGGTTCCCAAATAGTTCTCTCCTTGCTCAAAAATGTATTATGTGTCCTTCACCCACTCCTCTTTCACATTGATTTCTCCTTCTTATAAGACAGTTTGACACCATTACC